>PVKH010049235.1:0-10195 GCA_004027955.1 Chaetophractus vellerosus | reverse complement strand
TTCTTCAGTGGAGGCGGACACCAGCACAGACTGATGGCTGAGGGCTTTCTCCCAGCAGCAGTGTCGCACCTGGGAGAGTGGGTCCTTCATTTCTGATGGGGGTGCCAAGAAATCACATACTACCGTCCCACATAACACTGCTTCTCAACTGTCAGATTGGCAAAAATCCAAACGCTGAGTACAAACTCTGTAGCAATTTGGTGGGAAAACCGTCCTTCTTCTGCATTGCTGTGGGATTGTGAAATGATACTGCCTTTTTGGAAGTACCTACTTTGAATACACACAAATATATATTTATAAAACATTACATGCACAGGGTTGATCATTGCAGCATTCTTTGAAATGTCCACCATTGGAGGCTAGTTGAAAGAATTAAGGTACATCCGCACGACGGAGAAGTAGGAAGCGGTGAAAAAAGATGGATGATGATATCTGAGAATGGATTCGGAGTGAGTCATATATTCTCTAGAATTTATATGTGTATGTGAATTTGTAGTTGCATTTATATTTATAATTATAAAAATTATTTTGCTTATTTTTCCCAAAGAAAAGATAAATGAGAAATTAATGAAAAAAAAGTTCCCACATATGAAGAATGAGAAAGAAAATTGGAATGAGAACATGATTCCTCTCGGTATAAAGTTTATAGTATGTATGTTTAAAATACCAAGCCCTGAATTTAAATACTAGAAGAAACAAATAAACTTAAATGTAAGGCAAACTGATGAGAATTTTAATTGGAGGTATTTCTTTGAACATACACATACACACACATACAGAAGGAGAATATAAGAAAATATCTCTATTTTGATCAATCTGTCAGTCGATCAGTATATGTATGTCCTTTTAAAGAGTCTACAAGTAATAATGCTCCAGAAGCAATGAGAACACCTAACCCCAGATCTTGATACCTACGTACCATAATCCACTAGAAGAGTCATGGGGAGAAATAGAAATGGTGATTGCAGGTATGGGAGAGAGGAAGTAAAATCATCTTGGAATAGCTTATGGTGTAAAAATCAAGGAAGTGTCCTAAGACTAAGGTAATAATGTCCAAAGAATAGAGGAGTAGGCATTGAAGGGGATTCCACTAGCTAAATTTTGACAACTTCAGCATCACAAAGAAAAACAACAGTAATGGAGTATAGTATATTGCACTAAAAAGATGTCTAAGATTAATAATATGAGGAGGAGGGTGAGAAAGAGAAGGGCCACATGTAAGGGGGAAAAGAGGGGAAAGCTCTTCTTTAAAGAATGCCAACTCATAAATATAAAAGGGATTTTGGAATTGGAAAATCACCGTGGAATCCTACTTTATTCAAGTAAAAGTCATCAGTGGATGCCAAAACTACTGAGTGAAGAATTGACCAGGAAAAGGAGATTCACATCATGTGCAAGTATCATCCCACTTTTAATGACAAGGCAAAATCACCTTTGCAATTAATAGATTTGGCAGTTTCTGCCTAAACAGCTTTGCCACGAGTGGGAAAACCTGTCAAGATGTATAACGTGCCTCCTAACATGAAGTATACAATATCACCTATGTAATATTCTTGCTAAAAATGTTTACCCTAAATTAAATAATGAGAAAACAATCAGTTGAACCCAAAATGTTAGGTGTTCTATAAGACAAGTGAGCCAAGAGTCTTAAAACATAGTATTGTCGAGGAAAACAACAACAAAAAGTTAGGATGACTGTTTTACTTTAGAGACTAAGGAGACGAAAACCCAATGTAATATATAAACCTCCACTGGATCCCATATTGTGTGGCATGCTTGTGTGTACATGTATATATACACACGGAAGCATAAGTGTTAAAGTCCGAGGCAGTTTTAGAAATTTTAATATGGACTGTAGATTGAATGATGCTGAATTAATGTTAATTTTATAGGTGTGATATGAGATTAGCTTTTGCAACTCTAAAATGATCAGAGAATTAACAATAAAGAATGAAACCATACATGTATTTGGAGAAAACATCAGCAAATTTTTTTGTAACATTGGTCTGGAAAAAGCCTTTTTAACTATGAATCCACACCCAGATTATCCAAAATATCCCTCTTGAGAGACATGTACTAAAGTATTTAGGACTGGGATATCCCAATGTTTGCAACCTACTTTCAAATGACTCAGCAAACAAAAGAGGAGGGAAAATATTCAAAAGGCTGATATTTGGTGAATAGGTAAAGATTATATGTTACTATTCTTTAAACCTTTCTGTAGGTTTGAACATTTTCTATATAAAAAGAAAATGAGGGAGCAGATGCAGTGCCTGCTTCCCACATGGGAGGTCCAGGGTTAGGTTCTCGGTGCCTCCTAGAAAAAAAAAAGCAACATCAGCAACAACAACAAAAAACAAACAAAACAAATGAAAAACCAACTCGAGCCGATGTGGCTCATTGGTTGAGCACTGGCTTCCCCCATACAAGGTCCTGGGTTCAATTTCTGGCCCCAGGTACCTCAAAAGAAAAAAAATGAATGAGACACAATTGCATACTCATTCGATTGACAAAGACAAAACAGCCTGATGATAATAAACTGTTGGCGAGGATGTGAGGAAGATGTGGAACAACAGAAACTCATATTCTAGTATAGTATTAATTGAGAAAACTTTGGAAAACAATTTGTCACACTCTTGTTAAGTAAAAGATGTGTATATACTATAACCAAACAATCCTACTCATAGGTGTTTGTGTAGGAAACATCCTTGCCATGTGAATCAGGTGACACTAAAAAGAATGTTCATAGGCAACTTGTTTTTAAAAACAACAATTTGGAAACAACTTAAATGTCAGAAGTACAGACAAATTATATTTAAACAACAAAATACCTTACTGCAATGAAAATGAACTATAACTACAAGCATTAACATTGCTCAATCTCAGAAACAAATTATTGCATATAAATAGCTAATCTTACAGTAATACACATGTTTTAAAAGCATTTAACATGGAGTATTTATTCAGACTAAAACTTGTCCTGGAATATCTTATTTAAAGCTGTCTAGGGGCCGACTGGATAGCCCAGTGGATAGGGCGTCGGCATACCACATGGGAGGCCCCGGGTTCGGTTCCCGGGGACCTCTCCTAGCGGGCAGACCGCCTTGAGAATGGCAAGCTGCCATGGGGGGGCCGGAGCCGCCGTGGGCAGGGCAAAACCTGCCACGGACAGGCAAAAGCCGCCATGGGCAGGGCAGGTCGCCCGCGCGAATGGAGCGCAGCCAGCCACCCGGGAACTGAAAAGCCGGCCGTGATGGAAGCAGAAGCCGCCCACAAGCGGGGAAAGCCGCGCCTGTGCAGTGACCAAGTCTCGGCGCGTCGCCGCAGCGGGGGGGAAGGGGAGATATGTAATAAAATAAATAAATCTTTAAAAAAAATAAAATAAAATAAAATAAAATAAAGCTGTCTAAACTGCACAGCTGCTGCTGATTTGGATGACAGTCATCCAAGTCCTGCATTGGTACTTAATGTTTTCTGAAGTTTCCATGGAGCATAAGGTCAAGGCACTACCTTTCCCGAGCCTGTGTTTACAAGAATGTTTGAGCACTAATGAGATTTAAAACAATAAGCTGAATGTTAGCTGAGAATTAAAGAATTAAAAGAGACACAGGTAGTCAATGTTTTAGACTTTACCAGAGAAATACTGTTTAAATCAAAAGAAAATCAATATTTCCTATTTCTTTGCAGAGTAAAAGTGAGCAAATTACCGTGCGGCATCTGACATCGGGAAACTGGGAAGTGGTAAAGATCTTGGCATACGATGAAAATACTCAAAAAATGTGAGCATCACTTGGTTCTCTAGCCAGGCTGGGAGTCAGATTTGTCAAAATCCATATTTTCTAGCAGAAATATGTTTTGTTTACCATGGATCCAGCCCAAACAACCTAGTCATGTGAAGAACAACCTTTTCCTTAGAGACTCTGTCTATGCTTCAGAGACCCTTAGACACACACACACACACACACACACACACACACACAAAGAGAGAGATCATGTAAAGCGGGGTAAACTTATAAAGAAAAAAATTAAATGTTTCCTAAATGGATGAAAATCTTGTTGTTGAGTAGCAGAACAGCCCTTGCCTATTCTTTGACAGTTTTGAAAATCCAAGTGAAAGGTTGATCTATGCCTGATGTTTGCATTATCTTCTTTCTTGGACAGTTACTTTCTGAGCACAGAGTCTTCTCCCAGAGGGAGGCAGCTGTACAGGTAAGCAGTGGACAAGGGTCCTCCTCACAGGTTGGCTTCTAGATGGCCATCCACACCATACAATGAAAGAAAGGAAAAACCTGAAGTGGTCAGGGGAGAGACAACTCTGGATGACAGAGCTACATGCTCTTGTCCCGTCCCTTGGCTCTGGACCTTTGTGAGCCTAGAAGGCTGAAGCCTAAATGGAGACTGTTCTCTCCCTTTCTCATCCTTCCTTTCATTCTTTCTCACCTTCTTTTACAATCTTAAAATACATATATTTTTTATGGCTTGCTTCTGGAAGCTCCCCGCATCAGAGGCAATTACATATTTTCCCCTGTGGTCTCATCTTTTGATAAGCCTCATATTAAATTTCCACCGCTTTACTGTGCTAGTCATGTAATTTATTCCTGAACAACATAAAACCTTGTGAACACTTAGTAGAGTGCATTAAGTGGAAGCTTTTTCTTTATTCCTTATTTTCTAAAACCCATTGAGATCCTTGAGGGAGGAAGCATCCCTATTTAAGCCAGGAACACTCATTTACTAAAATAAAGCAATGCGTTTAGTATTTACACCTGCCTGATTTTCCCAAATGCAAAGCTGTCGTCATAAAAAGGCAGGAGATCACACCCATTTAGTATTAAAATGTCTCCTCACTCAGAAAGCTTTCACGAGGACTTCATAAGAATGTTTTTTTTTTCTTTTCAATTTCTGGCAAACAACCCATTATTTCTAGACTTCATATATGCTCTCTAATTTCCATTTCATAGATCCATTTTTAAAGTGTCAAAACTGCCATGGAATATTCTCGGTAGAAATTCATCATGTTTGAAGAAGTGTCATGACTGATTCTTACCAAGTAGCCTAAGCTTTCCTTAGAGAGTGCAAATGCATATTTGAAGTCCTGTAACTCCTCCTAAATCTGTCTTCACACTCTTATATATGCATAATTTGCTTTCTTCTTTTTATCACCTTTTTATGTCAGAAAAAAGTTTTAATATAATTCTTCTGTTTTGTGGAATCATAGAAAAAATCATGACAATCATTATCCAAAACAATATTAAGGATACCAAAAAGATGTTTTGTCTTCAATGTACATTCAAACATATAGCGTCTACTATACAATAAACAAATGAGAAAGTATAACTGCAATTCCTACTAGCTAAAATTAAGTTAGCTTACAAGTATTTTATTCTTCAATGAAATAAGAATGCAGATCAAAATTAAAATGTTAGATAGTCTTGGCAACCAGGCCACCTTTAAAGAAAATGAATATCTCATTTTCGTATTCTTGTTCACTTCTCTTGGACTTCCTGGAACCCATGTTCCCAATTCTAATGACTTTCTGAGGAAGAAAAGGTTCTATTTCTTTAGAGACACTGGTTCTGATTTTGGTTTTGAAGTCTTGATTAAAGTACAGGTCGTTTTTCTTTTCGGTGACCTGAAGCTGTTCATTCTTGAAACATATACTGTTTGATTGATATTAGTGGCCATGACAATACCTTAGAGACATGGAAATACTTGATCAATGTGTTATTCCTCTCATTTTATAGAACACTTAAAGAAAAATGACAGTGTGAAGAGATTAGTTTTAGCCAAGATCATCCAATGGAACTGCCTCAATCTCTCTTCTCCTTATTAGCCTAAAATGTGATTTGAATCACAATGACTTCTTAGATTTGCATGATTATCTCTCCAGTGATAGAGGCAGAACAGTCAAGATATCTATGACCTATACCAGCCTAGCAGGCAGTGTCTTAAAGAAAATATAGCACCAATAAATTTCCCCTTAAATAGCTCATCAAATGCCAGTTGACTTTACTGTAAGATAATGTTAGTGTTTGACCCAGAGAACTCAATCAATGTCTTGCCCAGGCCATAAAAATGATCACTGGCTGACTTAATGTGTGGCATTAGACACCCTTCAGAGTCAGAACTGTCACTATATCCAGTGTTATATTTTTTCTCAAAATTAGCATTTCTTTATTTCAGCAACCTCAATAATCTAAATTATGGGAAAATAGCAACATAAGTCTGTTGGGAACTTGACTCTGAGAAGTCTTATAGAGAAATAGAGACAGAATAGATCTTAAATCCTGATTCTGTAACTGATTAGCTGTATGGTGCTGATATATTCTTAGCCTCTCTTAAGAGCCTTATTTCTGCATATTTAAAAATGGGTATTATTACCTTGTAGGTTATCTTAAGAATGAAATTAGCTAATGTGTTTAAGTGCCTAGTATGTATTAATCCTCTTCATTCGAAAAGGTAAAATTTGGATTGTAATCAGCTCCCAGTGCTTCAAATGTGGAATTGCAATTTTGTGACCTATACATGGCATTGAACATCAGTTTTTCCTGTGCTTCTTATACCCACCTCAAACCCCTATCCCCATTACCACGCAATCAGCATATTGCCCATCAAAACCAGCACAACTATGTTTTATTTATGAATATATAGCCAAAATCGTGTTTCACTACAAATTGAAATTCAGAATCTTTGGTCAAGCAAGGTTCTGGTTTTGTTTTTTAATCATCACCAGAGTTTTCATTAATTGGTCCAAATAATTTAGCATTCAACTGCATTTAAAAGTAAGCAATTCTATATATGGAATTTAATCTTGGGTAAGTATCTTAACTCCTCTGACCTTAGGTATAGTAATTTATAAAATAAAGATAATGATCATGTTTCCCTTTACCTCCCCAATGTCTCAAAGACTGCCTTATCATTAGCACACATTGGAAGTTTTAGATATTTCCTTAAAGACGTGAATATTCAATCATTATATTTATCATCATAGAAAAATAAAATTTTCTTTACCAAAAAAGTTCAATGCAAGTATTTGATGGTGAAAATTTGGCACTGATGACACATTCTAACATTTAGAATTTTAGCTTTAGAAAGTTATGACCTTGATATTTGGGGTGACTTATAGAAACATTTCCATATCCTTTCAACTAAATGTATTGATGGTAACTTTATCTTAGTCCCTGTGGGCAATTCTCTGTGAGACTTTACAAAGCAATACCTGTAAAGAAAAGACAGATAATAATGGTATATTTAATTCCCTGGAAACCATTTCCCTTTTTTATAGCCATGCCATAGATGCATTATGCATACCTACATACAGGTATACATAGTTTTTATTTTATTACATAGAATACAAAGGTGTATATCTTAATATTAATAAAGGAAATTAACCCTGGTTTTGTATGGTAATCATAATTTACAAGGGATTTCTATGCAAACACAGTTCTAACTCCTCTCTTTATGCTAATATATATATATGGATACCACACATTCAATTATCTTGAATGAGAGTATAACTTTCTTTTACTTTCTCTAGTGCTTCTACTGAAGGATTATTGAATCGTCAATGCATTTCTTGTAATTTTATGAAAGAACAGTGCACATATTTCAGTGCCAGTTTTAGTCCCATGAATCAACATTTCTTATTACTCTGTAAAGGTAAGACAATAGATGATTCCTAAAAAATATATATTGTTTTTATGCTATCATTATTACTCTCATTAGTAACTAGTACTCTCTAATTATATAGTTTGCTGCTCTTAATTCAGAACAAGAGTGGTTAAAATGTTCAAAATTATGGGTTTATTGAGATACCAATTTTATTCAGATATTCCATTTAGAAGTAGAAACTGGAAATTAGTCAACATGCACACACAATCAATAAGGCCGTTTGAACATGGACATTTTAAAGAGGTGAATAAACATATTTATATCAGTAATGCCACGTCACAATAATAAACTAGTTTACCTAGTCTTTAGGCAAAGAAGCAATAGTCTTGTTGGTAAAATATTGGTTTAGTCATTAAGAGATTTGAGATCCGTACAGGATTGAATTTCCCTTTTCCAGAACCCTTCAGACTGAGCAATTACATTCACTCGAAATACTTCTTTTATTTGGTGTCAGTATGTTCTACACATACATGGTTGTATGTATATGTAGGACATATTTATAACAGTCATTTTACCTTTCATATGTCATGATAGTTCCCAGATGAAATGGGACTCATGTGATCTCTTCTACTGGGATGGATTGTGTACTGCTGCTTTAGCTGGTATCTTAAGCTGTCCTGGTTTGACGCTATGAGTAATAGATCAGCTCTTGCTCGTTTTAGTATTTTTTCTCTTGGTCTCAGAAATGGAGTAATCAAAACTGAGAATGTCTTATTTGATGACACCAGGGAAGAACCATTAGATTTTTAGATAAGTTCAAGGTAACATCTTAATTAACCTGTATATTTGAAATATTTGAGGATTCTGATTAATTTATGGTTTGAAAATTTACAGTATAATTAGCACAAGATGTTTTGATGCATCTCTTGTATAAAATATTGGCAATATTTAGGCATTCTTTCTTACCTGGCTGAGGGGTAAACAGAATTTGATCTTAGGTTAGTGGTTGAGGGGTGACAGGGCTGTGAGTCAGCTTTCTAAAATTCAGTGACAATTCTATAAAACACTAGAGACAGAGAAAGTCACATAAGAGTGGCTAATGCCATAGAAATGTAGAAGTATAAAGCATTCTAGGAGAGGTGAGATCTTACAAAAATCTATGAAAATAGCTTTTTTCCCCATATGTTCTTATTTTATGAGTAAAATATTCATGTAAAGAAATGGCATCTAGTTATCTGGATTCTGTTTCATTATATTTAATGGAGTGCTTCCATTAGGAAAATAAAAAAAACTTTGCCATGTAGTTTTTAAAATAATTATTACATAGATGTCTTTAAAATACTGACAAATTTATTTGTAAAATCCAGGTCCAGGGGTCCCAGTGGTCAGCCTACATAGCACGGACAACACAGCAAGTGAGTACATGAGCAAGATAATTCAGATAGTTATGGTTGGCACAGTTTCAGGCATTATATTATTTATTCTGAAAGCCATACTTTACAGAACCTTCTTCAAATGAATCCTTCATATGGGTAAAGCTACGTAGAGACCATCAACTTGACTTTGTGTATATAAGAGTAATACTAAAGTAAACGGTTTGAGCCATCTTACATCTGGGGTTGCATTAGTCAGATCGTCTCTTGTATGCCTAAATTGCACGAAATGTGATTAAAGAGGATGTTTGGGGTATATTTCAGTCAATAGGCCTTGTTCTCTGGTTTATTCTTTTCTGTGCCTCATATGAAGCATTCTTTTGTAAATTGTAGGCTTTTGTAGAATTTTAGGAAAATTAAGAAAACTACATTATTATCTATATTTTCTGTCCTTTTACCAGATATCCAGGGCCTTCAAGTTTTATTTATTCAGTAATTTATTCATACATTTGCATATATATTTGACAATCAAACATTTAGTAAGTTAGCATTTTATCAAATAATTTGACAGAGATTGGGGCTGCCTAAAAAGTCAGACATGGTCAGTGTGATTAAGAACTTAGGGTAGAGTGGGAAATAAATACAAGATTGAGCGAATTTTAAAAGTGAATAGCTAGCCTGTTTCCTGCCTTCCTTTCTCCTACGTTTCTTCCACCTATTTTTTCCCTCTTTCATTATTTTTTATTCAAACATTCAAACAAAGATCTCATATTCTAATGATTTACATAGGCTACCATTAATTAATGAGAATTTATATATATTTATTCACTCCTCTGAATATCCCCCTGAGATAATTAATTTTATTCTGCACTTTTACAGATGGGAAAACTGAGTCACAAAGAGATTTAGTAACTTGTCCAAGATCATATTAATAAGTAGCAGAGCCAGGAATCGAATGAGGCAGCTTGACTCCAAGTGGGGGTTGTAACCAGTACAATATGATGCCATCTTATTCTATTGTGCCTTTAGCTCTTGAATAACATAGTTATATTTAAGTCAGAGTCTTTGTTAGATGCCTTGAGTTAGAGTAGATACAGATAGGAAAGTATAAGGTCCAATAACAAATGTCATTTTGAGAGAACAATGACAGGCCATTTTCAAATACCATCAGATAGAGATGTCCTGCTTAACCCAGATAAAGACAAAATTTT
>PVKH010049234.1:0-10131 GCA_004027955.1 Chaetophractus vellerosus | reverse complement strand
CAGATGTGCAGTGAATCAAAGCTGGAAGAAAACTGCCATCAGGGGGATTCTGGGCCCAGACCGCTTCTCGCACTCTGGCTCCTGTCAGGTCCCAACTTGGAGACTTGAACGTGGCACCTCAACGGGCTAGATCATCCTGGGGCCTCGATTTCACAGGCAGCTCCGACAAACACAACTTCCGGCCCTTTAGCATACAGACATCAAAGAGTGACATTGTTTCCTTACTATTTCCTGTTAGAGGGAATATGGTTGTAAAAATCTTCAAAATGGCATATTTTCTTATTCAAGCAACAAAATAACGGCTGTTCTATGGCAGCTGTTAGGTGGGCATAGGAGTTCTCTTGTCCTTGGTTCCGCTGACATGATTCTTGTGTCTAGAAAGGTCCTGGGCACTCTTCTGGGGGCAGACAGAATTGTTCTCCCAATGCCTCCCAGGGGGTGTTTCCCAGGATTGATGAGAGTGCTCTGAGAGCAGCCTGCTCTTCTCGTCCTGCAGGCACCTGCCTCAGGCCCCTCACAGAGGCAGCCACGGGCAACTTACTGTTGAGTGAAACCAGAGACTCCATAAGACCCTCTGGCTCAAAATTCCCATGCCGAGTGTGGTGGTCTGGAGCTAGCTGCATGCTCCCCAGAAAAGCATGTTCTTAAATTTAATCCTTTCCTGTGGGTGGGAACCCATTGTAAGTGGCACCTTTTATTGTAGTTACTTCAATTAAGGTGTGTCCCTCCTCCATCAGGATGGGTCTTGACCCTGACACTGGAGTCCTTTATATGAGAAAGAAATTCAGAGAGAGAGAGACAGAAAGCCACAGGAAGCAGAGGCTGGACATTGACAGAAATTGGAAGAGAAGGGAGGGACCAGGAGATGCGGCCACGCACCCTGCCACGAGACAGAGGAGCAACGGGTTGCTTCTCTTTGGGGAGAAAGCATCACAGTGATGATGCCGGATTTGGACTCTCCCAGCCTCAAACCGTGAGTAAATAATTCCCATTGTTTAACCCGACCCATCTCACGGTATCTGCTTTGCGCAGCCCAGGAAACCAAAACACCAAGCGTAGGAGAGAAGGAGATGGATGGGGCCAGTTGCCCAGTTTCCCAGTCAATCCCCTGCCCCCAAACTTCAGAGGCAACCGCTGCTCTTTTTTTTAACCGCAGTCTGTATTCAACATTTCAAAGGCCAAAGAAGTGAGGGAGGAATGAAGGGGCTCTGCATCCAGGAGCACTGTCCCATGTAATGACCGTCCATCGCAAGGGTTTCAATATGGGGCCACAGAATTCAGGGCTCCGTGGACTTCTAGCTGACATTTGACATCTTCCTCGACTGTGAATGCAGACAACAGACCACATTAGTACTGGTAGCACTTGTGAGTTGTCCCCAAGAAAAGATGACAAATGTTTTCATATCTCAATACAGATGTGGCAGATGCACATCACGTATGCTCACTGCCTCTTCAAAAATAGTAGTGATTGGACCTTCTGCTAGAGATTGTGATTCAATGCATGGTTAAAGAAGCCCATATAGACAACTTCATAACAGATGTGTTTTCTAAAAATATATTAACTGTATATTTCTCTATATGTCTAGGATTTTATATGTAAGAAAATTATGCAGTAATTAAAAACAGCAAACAATTGACATGCGCAAAAACATGGTTAACATTAAAAAAAACATTGTATGGAGGGAAAGAAGCAACACTCAGAAAGTACCTAAAGTACGATTCTATTATATGGAGTTCAAAACAATTTATGGTGATAGAAATCTGATTAGTGGTTGCCTCTTGGCTAGGAAGGACTGACTGGAAAAAGGCACAAGGAAACTTTCTAGGCTGATGGAAATGTTCAATATCTCAATATGGACGTGGCTACATTGATGTATACATTTGTCAGAATTCATTGAGCTGTACATAAGAGTTGTGCATTTTACTCTATGCAAGTTTACCGCAATAAAGCACTGAAAACAACCTTATTCTAGTGATAGCTCCATTGCCTTCACCAGCCAACGTGGTCAATGGCTCAAAAGAGGTTCAGAATCGCTCATTGACTGACAGTCCTAGGAGCTGCAGGAAATCCAATGCCAGCAGCAAACTGGCCCTGGAGCTCCCATAATCATTCCCAGTCAAGCCAGCACACATCAATTGTCTAGTTCTGAGTGACCACAGCTCCGCTTTGAGAATCTCGCCAGGCCCCCTATCCAGTTAACACTCTCTACATGGACAAACCCCAATCACAGCCCGAGATACACACAAGACCCCACGTGCTCTCAGCTGCCCTGACCAAGTTGGAGGACGGGAGCACTAGGACACCTTGAAGGCCATGGGGGCTTGAGAGAAAAGCCACCCACCAGCCCAAGCAAGGTGACACCCCATCCTGATGCAGGACATCCATGGAGACCCCAGCCTACGCTGGTCTTCCACCTCTCTGCCCTGCCCCGAAAACTGGCAAGGAGCACGTGGTGTGCTCCATCAAGGGGCGTCGTCACTCTGGTTTTCCAAGATCAAGCCACATCAGGCTTCGCCTAGAAATTACTCCAAAACCATCATTTACAGAAGAGGAAACAAGCTACAGCGATACTCACCAACCTTCCATCTTTTAAAAAGGGAAATCACCCCTTCCCGCCGACGACACCAAACCGCACTGGCACCCACCTTGCCACCTTGGTCATGGGACAAACTTTTAAGCTGCTTGGGGCTATAAAACAGGCCAAGGACATCTTCTGCTGTGCCTCTGTGCTCTGAAACTGGCCCAGCAGAGTGGCTGGCCCTGCCTGCGAGGCTTGGGAGGGCAGAGCCCTGGCAATGGTGGTACCTGGCACCCCCGCAGCCCCTCTCCCTCCCGAGCCTGGATTCCTCATCCGCAAAACTGCCTCCCAGCCTTGTAAGCTCCGATTCCATGGGCCACACTGTTTATTTGCACACGTTTTCTCTCAATAAGAGCTAGTTCTAGGTCCACATTTTTTTATAACTGTATTTGGATTTTAATTTTAAATAACCAGATTCGAGACTTTTTTAAGACTGAAAAGAAATAACGCATGAAGGTTCCTTTCTGGGATTGAAAAGGAAGAGCATTATAAAGGCAAAAGAGGCACAATGCTAGCCTTGGCAGGCATTCTTCTTATTATAATTTATCTTCATTACACTTAATTAAGAGATGTGAGAAAAGAGGAAGCAGAGTATGGTTAATTCACAGAACTTCTTGGGTTCAAATCCCACCTCTTTCACTTACTAGATATGTAATCTTGGGCAATTTATGCAACCCCCAAATGTTTCAATTTTCTCATCTGCAAAGTGGGACTATTCATTGTACTTCACTCATAGGCTAAATAGGAGGGTTAATTTAGCTAATATTTGGAAGGAATGCAGATGCCCTGGGATGGTAGTACTCTATAGGGATTTATTAAATAATAAGTTAAGAACATGCTTCTTGCTCAGAAGGAATGTGGGTTAGGTCTTCCCATCTCATGCAGGTTTAATTGGTGGCTAGGAAATTCTGTCCCCTTACTGAAAGAAGGTCTTGTGCAAAAAGCATGTAAGACATTGTGCTTTTTCAAACCAAGTAAAAAGTTTCTTGTATAACTGCTTTGATATTTAAAGATCTCTTTAATAGAGACGATAAATAGCGCTACTGTATAATTTGTAGAAAAGAAAGAAGCCACCATGAGTCAAGTACACGTGTTCTTTAACTCACAACGTAATTAATGGGGTGGGGTGGGTGAACCGCTGGACCGAAAAACAAACCTCGTTAAAAATAAATGCCATGCATTAAGTAGAGGTACATCTACTGAGGCAAAGGAGAAAAGCCAGGCCTTCCACAGACAATTCCAGCTGAAAATCTGTAGCAAATCAATGGATTGATTGTTCAATCTTGAATCAGTGTTACCTCTGCAGATTCGGTCTCCATAAATCATTTCAAGCTGATTCCAGAGAGAGAAGGAAGGCCATTTCAACGTTCATTTCCATGGAACCAATTAAAGATGAACCCAGAGACTACGCCTTTTCATTGACCCTTCAGAGTGCCCCAGCCTGCCCCCACCCACACATACCCACCCCACTCTGCTCCTCCCACCCTAGGTCTCCAGGCTGGCTGCTTTTACAATAAACACTATTTTTAGCCACTGAAACGTGGATGCTTTTGTTAATTCTATTTCGATACCACGCAGGAGGCCAGCTAAGTGTCCCACTTTAAGCCATCGCTCACCAGCCCGGGCAGTTGGAAACACTTAGTTCTGCTCTGCTTCCATTGCAGTTCTGAAGTCATTTGAATGATTTAAATCAGAGATGAGTATTTGCAAATGAGCTGAAGAAATAAAGATGTGTCTGAAAATTCTCAAATGCCTTGTGAAGAAGGTACTTGGCTCTAGTTTCATTGGTGGAGATTTGGTTAACGCCTGTAACTTGCAGTAGGCAAGTCTTCCCTGACGGTAACATTTCATGGTTCTCCTTTTTAATGATTCACTGCTTCCAATTCAAATATATTTTAAAATTTCATAAGAAATATTTCTTAAATTGTACACCTACAAAAGTGAAAAGAAAATTATATGAGGGAGAGATCTTCATTCACTTTTCAGTAAATCCACAATGTAATATTAAAAAGAATTGTAATTTTGACAGAAGCTTTGAACAACCCAGCCAGATCTGGCAGAAACATCTTTCTCAAAGCTCCACCAAACACTTAAAGGACTTGAGGATTTGGGCGAGGCTGAATCAAGGAAAAGGCCACTTAAATGCAGTAGGATGTCCTGGCGCCCTGGCTGGCACTGCCCTACTCACTCAAAGGCGAGGCATGGAGCCAGCCCACCTGCCAGTGCAGATCCCTGATCCCATTCCAGAGGGAGCAGGGTGACCCTCATGTACACACTGGGAACATGGACGTCTGGCCCAATTTGTCTGGTGGTAGCCTGAGGGGCTTGCTGTCCCAGAACTTTCCCTGCAGGTAGTGGGAGAGCAGTCAACTCGTGCTGCTTGGGGCAAGGGATTGCTCGCTGTAGGACATACAGTGTAGTGCCAGGGACCTGAGGAAACTGTTTCTTAGCCAGGAGGGGATGTTCCTATCCCTGTAAAAAGGGGAGTTCATAGGGCCAGGCGCGGGCAGAAAGGTCCAGGGAGGCCCCTGAGCTTTGGCCTAGAGCTATTCGTCAACTTCATTGCATGGATAAGCCCAGAAGAGAACACTCTTAGAGATCAAACTGCAAAGACTGGGAAAGGTGTTTTCTTTTTGCCTTCCTTAATTTACTTACTGTTTTGTTAGCTCCTGGCATTAAAGGAAAGTCCTGTCATAATACTAGCTGGATGGAAGCTTAAGAAACAGATGCCTCAGAGTCTAAATCCCAGTATAACACACTCAAATATCAAAACATCCAGGGTTTCAAGAAAAGATTATAAAATATATAAAGAAACAGGAAGTTATGGGCCAAGCAAAGGAGAAGATTAAAGGATTAGAAACCATCAATGAGGAGGATCAAATCTGGGACATAACAGACAAAACTATTTAAAAAATGGCATTAAATATGCTCAAAGAGCTAAAGAAAAACATGGACAAAGAACTAAAGGAAATCAGGAAAATCATAGATGAATACAAAGAGAATATCAATAGAAAGAAGGAAATCATGAAAAGGAACCAAAGAGGGCTGAAGACCACAGTAACAGATAATAAAATTTCCCTAGAAGGGTTCAACAGCAGTTTAGAGCTGGCAGAAGAGAGAACCAGAGAACTTGAGGATAAGAACATTGAAATCATCCAATCTGAGAAGCAGAAAGAGTAAAGAATGAGAGCAGTGAACAGAGCCAGAGGAACCCGTGGGACACCATCAAGCAAACCAATAATTGCTTTGTGGGAGTCCCAGAATGAGAAGAAAGAGAGAAGGGAGCAGAGAGAATATTCAAAGAAACAATTGCTAAAAATATCCCAAATTCAACAAAAGATATGAATATACACATCCAAGAAACTTAAGGAACTCCATGCAGGATAAACTCAAATTGGCCCACACCATGTCACGTTATAATCAAACTGCCGAATGCCAAAGATAAAGAGAAAATTCTGAAAACTGCAAACGAAAAGCAACATATTATAAATAAGGGAGCCAAGGTTAGTAGCAATGCTTCGATATTTGTTCATCGACTGTAACAAACGTACCATACTCATGTCGGATGTTATTAGTAGAGGAGGATGTGGGGCTTAGGGAGTGGGGTGTATAGGAATCCCCTGTTTTTCTACGTGACTTTTCTGTAACCTAAAGCTTCTCAGAAAATAAAGTGAAAATAAAATAAGACATTGGGAGAACATACAGAAGAAATTGTCAATATACATGAAAGATTAGCGATCTTATGGTGATGAAAGGCACGATGCAAAGAATTTTTTTTTTAATTTTTGGTTTTTGTTGTTTTTTATTTTATTATTGCTTTTTTTGTTGGTTTTGTCTTGGGGGAGGTTTTGGGTTGCAGAGGGGTTGCAGCTGTGGTAGGGGAGGATCATTGGTCTGGGGTGTTGGTGGGGGAATGTGGGCTGGAGCACCTGGGGCACGCCTCTTTGGAGTGTGTGTTCATGTGGTAATGGAGTATTGTCTGGTGGGTGCAGACCTACAGAATAACCAATGGAATATTGAATTCCCATCCTGGTGAGTCCTACTACATTCTCTCATAGAGTGGTGAGAAGCTCTGGAGCACATGGGCAGTGCCTAGCAAAGTAGGGTGGACCAATGTGCCAGACCCTTGATATTGATGCTTGTACTTATGAACCTTGTTCTTGTGAAATCGAAATCTGGCCTGATAATGTATATTGCCTAAGAGTTACATCCCGAGGGCCTCCTTGTTGCTCAAATGTGGCCTCTCTCTAAGCCAAATTCAGCATATAAATTCACTGCCCCCACCCCCAACATAGGACATGACTCCTGGGGATAAGCCTCCTCGGCACCAAAGGATTAATATGAAGCACCAACTAACAATGCATTTGGAGAAGGACCTAGACCAAAAGGGGGAAATATTAAATGCAAATTTTAAGAAATTTCAAAATGAGTCGGGAAGTCATTCCAGAGGTTACGCTTATGCATGCCTCAGGAGGATCTCACTGTCTGCCACAGTAAACACTGCCTCAAATAGGGGTGCTCCTGGGGGGCTCAAGAGACATCTAGACACTATAGGCAGGGCAAAGAGCCCCAGGAAATTCGCACCCCGTCAGTGGGCCTTACCTTGGAATATATGATAACCCATCTCCCCCAATATATAAGAGTTAGACTTATTTATAATTTTCCTACACATGGTTGTTCAATCCCATTTATTTGAGCCTATAATTAGCACTTTATCCATTAAATATATGTCCCAAAGACTTAAATCTTCCAGCTGTTCCTATGCCAGTGAGCCCTGAATTTCAGCAGAGTTGCAGCCAACACCTTCTCTACAGTTCATCAGACTCACCCGAGACAACTAACAAAAGGATGATGATGGACAACGCCCAACTCAAGAAACAGAGAGTACTTTCAATTGCAAGCAAGACAGTTCTATCCATCTGCCCCATGAGATCAAGCCCCCTTTCATTCAGAAGTAGAGTTGTGCATCACCATAACAAAATCCTCAAGATAGAGGAATGAACAAACATAGATTGCAACTATAGACTAAAGTAGATTTATTATTGCTGTAAATGGAAAACCTTGTGATATTGATATAAAGACAGTGATTACCAGAGGCTCTGAGGGGAGGGAAGGGAACAATGGGTATATATGGGGTATTTTTGAGACATTGGAATCGTTCTGCATGATATTACATTGGAACCATCCTGCATGATGTTACAATGATGGATACCAGCCATTATGCATTTTGTCAAAACCTATAAAATTGTGTGGCGCAAAGTGTAAAAAACATAATGCAAACTATAGACTATGGTTGGTAGCAATGCTTCAATATGTGCTCACCAATTGTAACAAATGTACCACACTAATGAAAGGTGTTGTTAATGGGGGAAAGTGTGGGAGGGGGAGAAGGTGGGATATATACATATTTTTTATGTAATGTAAGTAACCTAAAGCTCCTTTTAAAATACAGAAAAAAATTATTAAATATATATATATATATATATATATATATATATATATATATATATATGAGGAAGGTAGACTAGCAGGCTAACACAACACATATTATTACCTGCCCAACTCAAGTTTAAATAAATTCTATGGATGCTGGGATCTTTCAGTATGAATTCACCATGTATTTTTAAATATTTAGTATCAAATATTTAATATTAACTATTTAATATTTACTATCAAATATATCACCATATATAAATTTAAAGAGAAACTTGTATTATTAGAAGCAGGACATAATATATAACATCAAAGGGCCTGGTTTTATCATTCCAGCGGCTTGGCTTTTCAAAAATGATGAGTATGTTTCTTTGGCAGTTTTCATGAAACACTATCTTTTGCTAATATTCTCAACTCCCTCAGACTGATTTCTAGTGATTATGGAACTATTTTCTATGGGCTGTGTCAGTGAAATATTCCATTCTTGTTACCACCTATTCAATGCCACCCTCTTATACCTGCAGCGTTAGGTCCCACCTTTCTATTTCTTATGTTATTTATGACTGTAAAAGTGAGCACTTGGGTGGCATATGGTTGTCAGACACACTAAAGGGGAAAAGAGGGTAGTATCCTGATTTGATGTAACTGTGATATTATCTGAGAAATAAAATTGGTTCTCTTCAATAAAAAAAAAAGATTAAGTGCCAATTTCTCATTGGAAACCATGGCGACAAGGAGACAATGGGAAGACATTTATTTTTTTTAATTTTTAATTAATTAATTTATTTATTACATATCCCCCCCCCTTTCTGCCTGTTCTTGCTGTGTTCATTCTGGCGTTCTTCCGTGTCTGCTTGTTCCCCGCCCCCTGGTGCGGCGACCCGCCGAGTCAGCTCACCACGTGGCGGCTTGCCTGCTCGTGGGGGTTTGCCCTGCCCACAGAGGCTTTGCCCTGCCCGCAGCGGCTTGCCTTCTCTAGGTGGTCTGCCCGCTTGAGGAGGCCCCGGGAACCGAACCCAGGGCCTCCTATGTGGTAAACCAGCGCCCTACCAACTGGGCTACAGCCAGAACCAGGAAGACATATTTAAAGTGCTGAATGCAAAAAATTGCCAATCAAGAATTCTTTATCTGGCAAAACCGTCTTTCAAAAATGACGGAGAGTTAACACATTCCCAGACAAACAAAAGCTGTGGGACTTCATCACTACCAAAGAGGCCCTACAAGAAATGCTTACAAAATTTCTGCAGGTTGAAGGGAGAGGACAGTAGAAAATTGACTGAAGCCACATGAAGAAATAAAGCTCTCTGGTAAAGATAATGACATGGGTAAATATAAATACCAGTAATAATGTACTTTTTATTTGTAACGACACTTTTTACTTCCTACAGGATCTAAAAGGCAAATGCATGAAATGTAATGATAAATCAATGGCTTGGGCCGCATAAGGTATAAATATGTAATTTGTGACAAGAACTGCATAACGGTGGGGTGGAGGTGGGGGGTATGGGAACGTAGTTTGTGTATGCCGTGGTAGTTGTTAAGTTGGTATCAAAGCAAATGAGATTGTTAAGATTTAGAATACTTAATTTAAGCCCCATGGGAACCACAAAGAAACTATCATAGTATATGCAAACTCGTAGAGACAGAAAGTAGACTGCAAATTACCAGGGTCGGGAGGGGCAATGGGCAGTGCATTCAACACGAGTGTGGGCTTCTGTGTGGGGTGAAGGGAAAGTGACGGGGATGGGGGTGAGGGTGGTGCAACATCGTGAAGTGATAAATCTCACTGTACGTTTGGGAGGGGTTGGGATGGGAAGATTTAGGGTGTGTATTTTGCTGCTATTTTGGGTGTATTTATGTTTCCACTGTTTAAACAAGGAAAGAAAAACTAAAGCAATAATTACCTGTAAATCCATTTACATGATACTTGTTACAATCTCAGAATGGAGGAGAAACGGCTCAATGGGAAATTATTGGGACATAAGAAAAAAAATTTGTATATATAGAATGTAAGTTTTATATCAATGTTAAATTTCTTGAACTTGATAACTGTACTTAAGGGGATTCATAAGTGAAAACCCTTGTTTGTAGGAAATGCCCATGGGAGTATTATATGTTC
>PVKH010049233.1:0-10123 GCA_004027955.1 Chaetophractus vellerosus | reverse complement strand
GCTTTCTCTTTCTCTCTCTCTTTTTAAACCACTGTTGAAAAGACTGAAAACTAATAGAAGTTGGAAACACTTGGCGGAGTACATGATCTGATCTATTGTTTAAAAATGTTATTAGGACTGTAAACAAATATTGCCAGTGCTCTGATCCCCCTCTTTCCACAAGATTGATGGTTGCTTCTGATTCTGCGAAATACCTCCCCAGCAATTTCCCTTAGGGGAAGGGAGCTACTCAGCTTTAGTCAAAGCCCCTTCCTAGGAGCAGCCCACATGCAGTTGAATTGTCAGTGTGGGGGAAGGGAAGAGATCTTTGAAGGGCCATTCCAGCTCCAAAACCCTCTGAGATTGGCTGAGGCCACCACTGCAACTGCATTCCTGTTCACCTCTCCCATGGCCTGCTTCTGCTTCCCAAGCTTTCACTCCACTGGTGTTGATCCCAGAAACACTTCCCCCCAAACCTTCTCCAGAAAATCTCCATCTCTGAATACTGTTTCCTAGAGAATCCTAGAGATTGGCAAATATGATACAAAATATTGTGAAAGACATGAGTCAAAAGTGACTCAAGTCTCAACAAAAGAACAATTGCATTGCCATCATCTGAGGTGGAATAAGTTGTGGATGGAACAGATTTTGAGGGAAAGACTAGAAGTTGCATTTTGGACATGTATGAGATATTTATTAAACCTTCAAGTGGAAATACTAACTAGGTAGTTGGTTTTATAAGAATGGATTCAAAAGAGCTTAAGATGGAGAGATAAATTTGGCAATAATCAACATATTGATAATTTTTAAAGTTATTATTTTTGCATAGGAGAGAATATAGTCACTAAGATCTGACATAAAATAATATACATTAGTCTGTATTGTATTTTGGGATTTATTGATGCCTCTTTTTCAAATAGTCTTGTAAATATTTTGAGAATACTTAAAAACTGATTGTTCTTGCTTTGTTGGATTTAGGATTCTACCTATAGTAATTGAAACTTATTAATATTATTTATGATATGTGCACATTTATACACATGAATGCAGTATAAATGTACATATATCATATACATATATGTGTTCAATTAGCACAATATTCATACACAGCATCTATATCATTAATAATGTTATTTGCATCTTTAATAACACTGTATATTTTTTCAACTTGACCTATTCATTTCTTTTTTTAATTAAAATTTTTTTTTAATTTTTAAAGAAGCTTTAGATTCCATAAATGATATATCGAAAATATAGAGGATTTCCATATACCCTAGCCCTCCCCCTCCCACACTTTTCCCTATTAATAACACCTTCCATCAGTGTGGTACATTTTTTTACAATTCATAAACATATACTGAAGCATTGCTACCAATCATGATCAATGGTTTACGTTATAGCTTACACTTTGCACTGCACATTTTTGTAGGTTTTGAAAAAATGTATAATGGCCTGTATCTGCCATTGCGAAGTCATTCAGAACAATTCCAATGTCCCAAATATGCCCCATGTTACACCTATTCATCTCTCATCCTCCCCTCAGAACCTCTGGTGACCACTGCCTTTACATCAATGTTACAAGATCTTCCACTGCTAGAATAATAGTAAGTCTACTTTAGTCCATAGTTGCATCCTCCTCCCCTTCATGTTTGTTCATTCCACAATCTTGAGAATTTTAGGATGGTGATGCCCACCCTGTTTCTGATTGAGAGGGACCTTAGATCCCATGCAACAGGTGGATGGAACTGTCTTTCTTGTAGTTGGAGATACTCCCTGTCCATCGCCATCCTTTTGTTAGTTGTCCTGGGAAAGTCTGATGAACTGGAGAGTAGGTATTAAACTGAGATTCAGGGTTCAACCAGCATATGAACAGACCTAAGATTTAATTCTCTGTTACATATATTTAATGAGCATAGTGCTAATTATAAGTTCAAATAAAAGGGACAGAAGAGCCATATATAGGGAAATTATAAATGAGTCTAATTCTGTTACATTGGGGAACACATATTCCAAGGTAAGGCCACTGACAGGGTACCAAATTCCTGAGACCCTCTGCCCTGCCTTCATTTCTGAGAGAGGTTTGCTTAAATCTTCAAATACCCTTGTGCATTTTTCTGTTTCTTTCTACAGGTCTCTTAGCTATATCTTTATATATTTAACTAATATATGATTATATGTATATGATCATTAAAAACTTTTGCTCTATTTATTTTATCAGTACTTGACATTATCTGTTGTTTCTTATGATGTAGTTCTATTAAGGCAAATAAAGAATCCAGCTGGCCTTAAATTGATATAACCTGGTACTCCCCCCCCCCTGCCTATCTTTAAAGGTTCAAAATTTTGTGTCATTTTGTTAAATGTACCTCCTGAAAAAAAATATGGCTGAATCTTGTGTTTATAATGCATTTTGAAAATCTCTGAATTTTAATGGTTTAGTTTAAACAGTTTCCATGTTTAGTTATCGCTCAATTTTGGGACTTATTTCACCCATCTCTACATATTTTCCATTTACAATACTTCTTTGTGTTTTTTTCCTCATTTTCTGACATCAAATCCTAAGTTTTAAAGTGTTATATAATCTTTTCTTCATTCTTATAGCTCTTCCCTTATGAATCTTATCATATATTTATCGTTCCCATTTTTTAAACAATATTAGCTATTTCTTTTCCTAATAAAACTCACACTGCATCATGCTTACACCCTCTTTGAAATCCCACCTCTACATCTTCATGATGATGTTGTCTAAGATTTTAGTTCTGGGATGTTATGTTCTTCTCGTCCTCTGCCTCATCCTCTTCACCATTCTCTTCCATTGCCTTCTTCTTTCTCTTCACTTTCTTCCTTTCTTCCCCCATCTCTCCCCTCCTTCTCCTCCTCCTTTACTTCTTCTTCCTTCTCTTCTTTCCTCCTCATCCTGTACTTCCTATTCCATTTCTTCCTCCTGCTCCTCTGTTTCATCTTCTCCTTCTCCTCCTCCTCTGCCACCATTATTTCCTTCTTCTTCTTCTCCTTCTCCTTCTTCTTTTTCACAATTAGTATTTCATTAGACAACAATAAATTTTACCTTCCATACCTATTGAAATATTTGCCTGCATTTATTTCTCTTATCACTGAGTATGTTTTTCAAGAGTGTTTCACTGTGGAACTTTATGTGATAGATAAACCTAGTGGGATCATAGATAGCTGAGAATATTTTTATTCCATGCACATTTCTGAATGACAATTTGGTTGAATATAAAAATCTAGGTTCAAAGTCAATTCTTCAAAATTTAAAACTGTTACTCAATTTTCTTCTTGCCTTCAATGTTGAGAATTCTAATATCAACATGCTGTCTGTTTCTTATAAATTGTAAGCTCCTAAAATTTGCTTTTGCTATCTGTATGCTTTTAGAATTTTCTTTTAGGTTTTAATAATTTTATATTTTATTAATATGAGCTTAGGTGTAGATTTTTCCTTCTCTGTTCTGGTTGCCATTCAGTTAGGCCTTTTAATTTTAGGTCTTTTGTCCTTTTTTAACTTTTGGAAATTATTTCCATTTTTTCTACAATAAACTACTGGCCTTTTCTATGTGTATTTTTTCTGTCTCCGTTAATAGTTTTGAGGTTAGTTCCTATATATTATCCTTTACATAACTTAGGTTATTGTTTTAATATTTAACATTTTAACTTTGTCCTTTACTATTACTTTATCTCAATCTTGATTTCCAGCTCAGTAGTTGTTCTTCAGGTCGCATCATTCTCCTGTTTATTCTATCTATTGTGTACTTGATTTCAATGTCGATATTTTTCAATATTTAATACTTGTTTTTATAATTTTTTGCTTAATTTAACATTAATAATTAATTTTATCTTATTGTAAAATTTTTAAAAGCATAAGTACCTTTTCTATTTGTTATAAAAATTCTGCATTGCATGACTTGATTTGGTTAATCATATTTCTTCACAATCTTTTTGATTTCTCATGTATCTGACTATTTAGTCTGTAAGTCTATGTATTTCTGGAAATATTGCCTGGTAATCTTTCTTGGAAATAGGCTAAAAGCTAGCCCTGTGGCCAGAACCCTGGGGAAGAGAGTTCAGAAACCACAGTAACATTGTGTACTGCTCATGTTGTTATGTTGTCTGTTATGGCAAAATTTTTGTGAATTTTCTCCCCATTTAACTCTTGGGAAAAAGTCATATGGCAAAAAAATTCCTTTACCTAGCTTTAGGGATTTGGAAGTGGATAAATTGAGGAACAAATGCTAGTGGGCAGCTCTTTGTACACATGCACCAGTTTTCATAAATTCCTTAACTCAATGAGCATTTATGCTGTAGTGGATTACCCCCAACAATAAGAACCTGAGAAAATTTCTTTTTTTTTAATTATTATTTTTTTTTAGGATACAGCAATTTACATAAATGTTACACAGAAATTTTAGGAGTACCCATATGCCCCTACTCCCACACCTCCCACAACCTCCCACATATACATCCTTCATCAGTGTGACACATCACCTGTAATAGATATACACATTTTGGGGCTTTGCCACCATGCATGGACCACAGTTCAGACTATAGACCACCCTCTCTCCCACACAGTTCTGTATGATACATGATGACATAAAATGGTCATTATCTCCATTGCAACATCGCCCAAGACAATTCCCAAGTCCCCAAAAAGCCCCTGTATTACAACTGCCCTTCCCTCTCCCTGCCCTCAAAGTGTCCAGTGGCCCCTGGCTCCACATGATTTTCTAATTTCTTCCATTGCATGAATCACAACAAGTCTATAACAGTACACCAACAAGTCCACTCTAGTCCATAGCTCTTCCCCCAATCCAGAGGAGTCTAGGATGGTGATGTCCCCTCCACCACCAAGTGAGAGGGGGCTTATATCCCGTGGATACGATGGAAGAGATTATCCTGCCTGCAGCTGCAGGCTCTTGTTGGAGAGAATTTCTATGACAATAACCAAAGTGGAGAAAGGCACAAGTTATAGGTAAACTATTCCCTTCTATCTCTCTTACTGATGCCTCCACCTCCATCTCTAACCATATCACCAGTTCAAGACAGCTTCGAGTCTACCAAGAATTTCCCAAAGTTTTACCTTGCTTGATTACTTTATTTTTTGCTTATTCTTAAAATATATGTCTCCCTCTTTTAAACTTTCTGAGGGGTGAGATTTAGAGAAACTAGCAAGATGCTAGTTTACCATCAGGACAGGAATCATAAACACATTATATTTACTAGATCCACCCATTGTCTAACATTTTAAAATCCTATCTTCATTAGCTCAATTCCAACTTACACTCCCATACTTTTTTATATAATTTTTATTTTTTATTTTTAAAGAAGCGTTAGATTACATAAATGTTACAGGCCGTCTGCCCTGCTTATAGTGTCTAGATATCTCTAGAGCCCTCAGGAGCCCTGCTATTTGAGACACTGTTTACTCTGGCCATCAATGAGATCTTGCTGAGATTTTCATGAGTGTAACTTCTGGAATGACCTCCTGACTCGCTTTAAAATCTCTTAGCCATAAAAACTCATTTATATTTACCATTTCCTCCTTTTGGTCAAGGTCTTTTTCCAGATGCATTGCTTGTTGGTGCTTGGTAATAATCCCTCAGTGCCAGGGAAGCTCATCCCTGGGAGTCATATCCCATGCTAGGCGGGTGATAGGGCATTTTTATGCTGAGTTTGGCTTAGAGAAAGGCCACATTGGAGCAACAAGGAGGCTTTCAGGAGGTAACTCTTAGGCAGTATCTAATACTAGGCTAAGTTTCAATTTCTCAAGTAAATGTTCGTAAGTACATTCAGGGTCAAAGTCCTGGCATATTGGTCTGTCCTCCTTCACTAGACATTGGTCTTTCACTTGGGTATTCTTGATATCCTTTTAAAGAATATAGCAGAACTCCCCAGGATGGGAATTCAATATTCTTTCAGCTTTTGTGTGGCTCTCCACCCACAGAGACAATGTCCCATGAACACTTGACAACTTTGAATTTCTAAACTTTTAAATAGCTCCAATTTGCTTTCAAAATAGACATCAGGAATTAAATATCCTGAAATAGGAAAGTGTATAATAAAAATAAGCAGTCTTTTTATTCATGTACCCAAAATATATTATTTTTGTGCTCTTACAATAGTCTCAACATTTTTAAGAATTATTGTAAATTATAAAATAGAATATAAGATGTTCCTTGCCCTTGGGAAATGTATGATAAAATTGAGAAGAAAAAGTAATATATACAGGATTTAGAGAACAATAAAATAATGATATAATCAGTAAAATCCTTACTATAAAATACTACAATTCATCTATCCACATGCCTGTTATTTTCTGCAGGATGAAAGCTTGCACATGGAAGTATTATACTTTATTTTATAACCTAAATTTCTAGACTAAGAGTTGATAAATAAGTTTTCACTGAATAAGTGAAATATCAGGATTTAAGATAAGGAAAATATCAATGTGGGCTATGGTAGTGAAAAAAAATCATGAAAATGTCAACTGTTGTTTTGGCATTGAAGAGTCTCGATGGCTTGTTCAGGCAGAGTGTTGACAAAAATTGATATATGATATTTAATATTAACATGATGAATACATGGGAATTAGTTGAGAGAGGAAAATGGCAAGAAGAATCAATTGCAAATTTGATAGTGTCATGCAAAATAATCCTTAATTAAAAAGTTTATGCCATGCTATAGAGACTTGAGAAAAGTTCTCATATTACTAAGTGTTATTTATTTGTCAGACATTGAACTAGTCAGTTTCCAAATGGATTCTTCACAATTCAGTTTTCATAATTCAAAGATTCATTAGCTCCATGTTTCAGATTTAAAAACTGAGGCTCAGGAAAAGAAAGATAAATTAATAATCACACAATAAATCTGACCTTTTTGTATCTCATGAAACAGAGAGAATCAGACACACAACATCACCCACAGAAACTTTGTATAGTTGTGATCCTGCTCCAATAATATCCCATTTTTTCTGTTATATATTAATTTGGAGAACTTTGTACATGATATGATAGAATATGGGGATTCATTGTTTTGTTATTAGAAGATTGGAAATATGATGAAAATAATGGCTGAAATGTATTAGGATAATAATGACATTTAAGGCAGTAATTGTATTTAATTTGCACATTGTACACATTGTCAAACAACTCTTTGAGGGATGATTATGCCATTCTTATAGATACAATCAAGCATTTATGGAGATTGTATAAGTTGTTCAAAGCCAGATATTTGTAAGTAGGGGAAAACCCATGCATATCTGAATCTACCTATTTTTCCACCAAAAAAAGAGAAAGCTATTTTAAAATATTTAATAAATATGGAGTTTGAGTTTCTCTGAACAAATACTCAGAAGAACTTTGAGGCTCAATTTAGGACATTAATGAGACAGATGAGTCACTTGGGACTAAAACTATACTGAATGTAATTTGGTCTTTCTTTGATGATTCAGAAAGCATTTTGGGAGCTTCACTATCAAAACACATTATCATTATACTAGTGATTCAAAAATGCTGGATGATAAGAATATTCAACAAGATTTTATAACATGGGAGTGATTCAGATCATGAATAGCTATTTTTATTAGATTATATAGTTAGATCCAATCTCAAAATAGCTTTCTGAGAAAAAGAATAAAAATCTTCACCCTATTTAAAAAGGAGAAGAGAATTGATTAAGAATCTTTTCAAGGCAGCATAAAATGTTACAGAATCAAAAGTAAATTCCAGATTTCACTTTTATGCATTAATTATTAAAATATGGTGAACAGAATGGATTGTCCTCAAGTGTATATATGTAATTTAAACACATATAAAATTTTTTGAGGAGAGGGAGTGTTTAAGGGTGGATTAGTTTCAATTTTACATATGACTTAGATATTCATAATATAATTGAGCACGATAACTAGCTTTACCAAGAAATTCAGAATTATACCAAGAACTATGTGATTTAAAGCTCCCAGTACACATATGGATGACTCAATTTTTTTATTATTCTGAAACGGGCACCTAGAAATCAGAGCATTATTGGTATTGTTTGCATTTAGTATTGTCTCAATTGCTAAGATTTTTTAATGTAATTTATCTCCCCCATTATATTGTCAATTTCTGTGAGAATTTGTTTAACCCTCACTTAATAAGGGGGCCCATTTGTATCAGTTGACTTTAGGCTCCATGGTTTTCCCATCTTCAGGCTGTTCAAATGTTAAACATTTATATCTCCATTATTAAAATAGTTGTATTCATTGTTGAACAGTTTGTGCTACTTGAATTATTCACACAGGTAGTAAAATTACTGGGTTAATTTTTAGTGAATAGAACATTTTAATAATAAAATTTTCTAGTAATTTTTCCTTTTCTGTTACCATGTTGGAGTAGAAAATAGTATCAAGAAATGTTGAATAAAATATATTAAACAAACCTTTATACACATAACTGAGCTCCCAGTTAGGTACAGAATTCCCCCAAGGGACACATATGAAGAGAAAACTGAAAACCAGAGTGGTGCATTGCCCAGATGATCTGATTATTGGGAACGAGGCAGGAAGGAGGTTATTGTGGTAGGAACTTGGGGTTTAATTGTCATTCTGCCACTTGAGGTAACGCTTTAGACAGAAAGAAGGTTTCTGAAACTGCAAAACTAGTGAATAAAGAAAGAACCATAAACTTGTTGAATGGTATGCCAGAAAAAAACCTAGACAGCAACAAAAGAAATTAAAATGAATCTTGTCTTCATTCTGATTCTGGATTAAAAACAACAACATGATGATGAGCCCTCACCTGAAGCCCGTTTTAAAATTTGGAGTTAGAGTTGAAATTTTCTTTCTGGGACCTCTAAACTCATAAAATAATAAAAAAATATATAAAATACTCTGTTAGAAGAACAGAATTCAAGAGATTTTAATTCAAGAAGTATGGGGATTCAAAATAAAGTGAGTGACTTTAACATGTTTGTGAATAGAAACATCTACATTTTAAAGATGCCAATCCTCTCCAAATTAACCTGTAAATCATATGCTATAAATTGCCAATATGATATGGATATACCTCAAAGTCATCATGAGTAAAATAAGCCAGACACAAAAGAACAAGTATTGTATGATCTCCTTGTTTTGAAGCAATTAGAACAAGCAAACTCCTCATTTCAGAATCTAGAATATAGGCTATAGATAGGGGATAGGGTGTGGATAGGGAACGGAAAGTTAAGGCTTAAGATGGACATGGTTCCTATTTGGACTGATGGAGATGTTTCAGCAATGGATGATGGTGATGCTAGCACAATTTTCTGAATACAATTAATAGCACTGAAATATATATCTGTGTATGATTAAAAGGAGAAATGTTAGATCACATATATGGTAACAGAATAAAATTTTTAAAAAAATCAATTTTCAAATATAAAGGAAAGAACAGAGATTAGAGACATTTTTTCTGTGAGAAGGAAAAGGTGAGAAGATTTACTACACAATATACTCCTTCTTTTCATATTGTACAATTAAGGCAATGTGTTGATAATGGTACCAGTGGAGAAAAATGCATGAATCAAATGAACTATAACTGCAGAAACAAACACATGTTTATATGTTAACTTGATATAATAGAGATACCACTGCAGATTAATGATGAAAGTAATGCCTTCTCATTATGATGTGATGAGAAGATAACTGATAATGAATAGGAGGGCTGGGTAGATTCCTACAATATACCAAGCACAAAAGCAGTTTCTTTTGCATCAAATAACTAAATGTAGAAGAAATATATGCAGTTATTTATATGGCATTGATAAAAATGATTTCTTATATAAGATAAAAAAGTACAAAAATTAAGGAAGCATTACTATAATTTACATTAATATGACATTTTTATATCCAAAAATGTGATACACAAATTCAAATGCAAAGTACAGACAGGAAGAATAGGTTCACAACAAATGTACTTGAGAAATATTAGTAACCAGAATATATAAAGATTTTTTTAAAAATGAATTTTTAAAATCCATTTGAAAAAAAAAATTGAAGGATATGAACAGACAATTGAGAGAGGAGGAAACCTGAATGGTCAATAAAGATAAGAAGGGCCGGCTCTATAGCCCAGTGGATAGGGCGCTGGCATACTACATGGGAGGCCCCGGGTTC
>PVKH010049232.1:0-10140 GCA_004027955.1 Chaetophractus vellerosus | reverse complement strand
TCCCAAAGTGTCCAATGAACCTGGCTCCACATAATTTTGCAATTTCTTGCATTGCATACATCATAAGTCTATATCAGGACTCCAACAAGTCCATTCTAGTCCATAGTTGTTCCCCCAATCCTGAGAAGTCTGGAATAGTAATGTCCCCTCCACCATGGAAGGGATTATACTGCCTGCAGCTGCAGGCTCTCTGGATTCCCCTGCATAGCCGTCTTCAATTGTCACCTCCCAACTAGGTGTCCTGGTTGAGTCCATTGAGTTGTAGCATAGGAGTTGCAGGTCCTCAGAGTTCTGGACCCAGTTGGCTTGTGGTCAGCATATAGTCTCCGTTCTATGGAAGTACACCTAAAACTCTGGCATCAAATATAGGTTTGAATAGAAGAGACACTTGGACCATGTGCAATGTAGACATATTTTGGTCAATTTCTATCACTCTCAGGAGCAAGAATTCCAAGTTAGTTTTATCCCATGTATCAGGAAAGGTGTGGTGACCTTGAAAATATTTGTTGCATTTAAATATGCAATGTCACAAGCTTTTATTGCTTCATTTGTTTGAAGGTGCCTTTTCTCTTTTAAACTAGTTAATGGGAAATTCTAGAGATGAGTATTGAGAATAAATAAAAACAAGTTTTGAAAAAAAAAAGTATTCATTGCACCACTGGAAATAACTTAAGGCTAGAAACAATAGATGATCTATTGATAGAGAAATGGTAATAGAAATTATGGTACATTTATTTAATGGGATACTACAAGAGTATTAAAAAAAATTCCCAATGTATTGAAAGGGAATGATTACAAGGTAAACTCTTACATGACTGAAGCAAGTTACCAAACTTGTATTATATGCTACTATTGGTGTAAAATAATCACTAATGTTTGGGGGAAATTGAATAATGGGGATAAAGAGACAGGAGAGAGAATTTCATTGTATTTCAATATATGTCATATATTGTATCAAGGAAAACTTTTGGACTTAGAATTTTGTACCATGTGAATGTATAGCTTATTTTTTAAATAAATAGAATTTGTATCATGTGATTATGTAACCTATTTAAAATTAAATAGGGCTTAAATTATGAAATAATAAAATAAAAAAATAAACGATCTCAATTCATTGCTCCTATCATACTTATCACAAAATGATTCAATTGCAGAGACTCTGTATATTTCGCTACTCACACAAAGCAATACTATAGGGTCATAAATGGATTACAGAACTAATAGACATAAAGTACTTGGCAAAATGCTTGGCGTATAATAGGAGCTCAATAAATGTTTCATCCTCAGCATAATACTTCACTGTTGTTGAGAGAAGCTGCTTTATGGACCTTTCCTGAAACACAGGCATGTGCACTTTGGTGGAAGGCAAGATGATTTGGGGTTGCAATATGGGACTAATGTATGGAACAAAGAAAATGATATAGTATTCACTCAAAGTGTGATCCCTTGTGTCAAGCTATGTCAAGTTTGGCCTTAGTTTGTTTTTAGCATAGCTCTAACACCTGCTAATTTCCCTTAAGCTCAGGATTTTTGAAACAGTGTATAGCTAGAAATTAATAGATGAATTTTGTTTGCCATGATGTCTATTTTACTCTTACCTCATATTGAAGAGAAGTGATACCAGCCCTCCAGTTACAGAACTGATTTTTATATGTTAACTTGAGCAAAACTTTGGGTCAATTAAATAACAAATACAAAGTAACTGACAGTTCAGGTGGATGCAGGGATATGGAATAATCACAGAAGGTTACTTAAAGTTTTATAGGAAACTTATTGTTGAAAATTTTTACTTCTCCGATGAAGACTTTCTACACCACTATGGAATTATCTCCCTTTTTGATTAATTATTAAATTCACTGCCTATATTTTTCACTTATTCCATCAATCAGATGCTGTCTACATCTGCTTTTAAAATTTTTGGTATTTATTCATTTAACAAGTATTTATTGAGAAACTATTCTGGGCTAGGCATTGTGTTGGGGCTGAATGCACAGTGGTGAACAGTGTTCACATCAATGTAAAATAAATTGAAGAATGACTTTTTGATATATAGTATACTTGAGGGGACCTCTTTCTCACTAAGAAACAATACTAAAAAGACAAGTCTTACCCATTTTTCACAACTGTTCACCATAATCGGATTCTGGTTAGCCACGTAATATTGAGTCCTTTGATCTATATGCAACCCATCATTGCACAGATAAATTTCTCAGGGAAATTTTAGCTGAAAAGATAAACAATAAGCCATAGGCAAAGTAAGTAAATCACATATTTCGTTATATAATGAATACATGAAACAAGATGACAGAAATCGGGAATGGGAGTAGAAGGGAAAGTTGAATTTTAAATAAAGTGATGTAATTTATTTACTTTTGTAAGTTCTGCGTCAAATTCTTGGTTATCTTTTCTATCATGAAAATTATTTGTACTGATGCTTTTTATTCCGTTATGTGGTTAGCAATGAAAAGATGAAGCATTTGCTGGGTCTGGGATGAGATTTCAGCATTTTCTGAAGGAAATTCATATCTGAAGTGTAAGTACTAGACACCTTAAGTACAGAAACCTAGTCATTTCAGTCACTGGTCCTGGAAGCACTTCGTGAAAGTTTTATTCTTTACTGTGAAAGAGTAGCTCCTCTTTACCACCAACCCACTCACATTCCAGGGGAAAAAAAGACATCCTTCTGAAGCTTCAAACACAGGCATACAGACTGCAGAAGACATTGCCTACAACCAATGCCTTACACATGATGTGGTATGTGACTGTGAAGAATGTGGCTGGTTTCCCATGCATTAACACATTTTCCTGCAGACCTTGGTACATTTCAGATTAATGGTACCATGAGATATTTGCAATATCTCTGTTTCCTACATGCTCATAAGTAATCTTGAAGTAGCTAAATGATTCCAACTCTTTTCTTCTTTCTTCCTTCCTTTCTTCTTTCCTTCCTTCCTATTTCTTCTTTTTCTTTTTCCTTCTTTCATTTTTCCTTCCTTCCTCCTTTCCTTCTTTTTCATCCCTTTCTCCTTTCTTTGTTCTCCAAAGTCAGAAAGATGTTTCTTCCCTGTAAAATCACTGCAGAATTTTTAGTAATATAAAATAATTTTACCTTTATATAAAAGTCCAGAAAAAGAAGTTTTAAAAATTTAGATTATTAGATAGCTAGTTCAAATCTGCTACTTGCCCAGCAATTTACCTCTAAAGTATTATTTTGGGTAATGAAAAATTTTCCCTTTTTCTTGGGTCAGATATCCAAATCCAGACACCGTTCTGTGGCCTCACTGTTTTCTCTGAAAACAGGACACTAATAACATGATGATTACATATCTTTAAAAACCACATTGCAGACAAATGGGCAGTGTGGCCCTCCTTGCCAGCAGATAGTACTGCGGGACTGACCCATTTCCATTGTCTGTTGATTGACAGCTTTGTGCTCTTCCATGGCTATTTGGGATAATCATGTGGAAAATCACTACTAATGATGCATGTTGAATGGAGGGACTACCAGGATTCCTGTGTCTCTTTAGGTTAGCTTGGAGGAAACTTAAGCTGACTCTGGAAAAAAACCAGCAGCCAGAACCAAAATAGAGAGCAGATAAATCTCCTGTGGAAATATATTTTGAATACAATTATCATGAATAAAAAAGTCTAAAAGATTTTAATTTCAACACAATCACTGTTTACAATGGATTTAAATTATCCATTAATAAAGAACATTTTTTCAAATACCAAGTAAAAGAGTAGACCAATTAATTTTGACTATTTAATGGCATAAAAAAATTAGAAGAAATGCCACAGTTTTACAAATCCAGCTTTTAGAGCACCAGAACAAATCTCTTTGGGTACAGTAACATAGAAATTCATGGAAAATTTTTCAAATGTAATAAAATATTCTGGACTATTCTATAATAAATATGGGCATCATATCACTTAAAGAAGCCATTGAAAATTGCTTTATTTTGATTCTCGATGTTTCTAAAAATTAAATGGAAGCTTTTTGTCTGGTTTAACACTATTTTTCTCATAGCAGAGCAAACTTCAAGAAATCTGGGTGAATGATTAGACATCATAATTTTTTCCCACACATCAGGTATAAATGATTAAATTATCTTCATGAATATGAGATTATGCTTGCAAAATAAACTAATTTAAATGTGTATACAATTACCTGTAATCTGGAAATGAAGAACATGTTTTTCGTGAACTGTAATTATTTGCTCTCACTCATGGAGATTTTTGTGGGATAACTTTGATGGCTCCTATTAGAACAGTTCATGAATTGTTTCTAGTTAAACTTGTCTGTTTTTATAGCAGCATGGCAAAATATCTTCTTCTGATATTCTTAAAAAATTCAAGACTTTGAAATCTATTTGCTCTCATCACAACCTGCAAAAACTTGACTTTAGAGGCAAGTAGGAGAAATTTTACTCAATCATAGTTACTATTTTAACTTAGGAAGCATGACGTGTTTTCCATAATTCTCTGTCATTCTTTACCTCTCCAATAATAAAGACTTCTAGCCAACTAGTAATGGGTTTCTTTTAATACTAATATTTCAACTTTTCTGATAATCTCATTTAAAACATAATTTTTGCACGCAAATATTTATTTTATTCCCTTGAATTATTGTTTTTCATGAGAAAATTATAGAATCTATTGTTTCATGGACCATAAATAAACTCCCAATCCACCACTTCAGCACATTTCTAATTGTAATGCACTATGTAATGTTATAGGCCATTATACAGATGTTTTCTGTTCTTGTAAGGTGGCAGACAGTGACATTGAAATGGGTGCTTGAATTAGAGAGATAGCGTGAACTAACTCAATCATGAGTCTTAACGTAATAGTATTTTTAAAAATCTAGAAACTCAAATTTATTCAGATGTGTTTGACCTCCAAGTAAGCTGAATTCTTAAGAATAATAACCCAGTGAAATCCATGCCCTGATTTCCCCAAATCAAATACACATTTTTTAAAAATGTTTCTCTGAATCATGCTCCACTGTGTATCTTCTCTTGAGATTTGACACTTGATATCAAACATTCTATTCATATAGAAAGTCCTTCAGTTACATTCCTTGGGCTTATTGTAAAACAATGCTACCCTAGGCTGTCAATGTAATAAAACCAGCATCTGATTTTTTTTAATTTAGTATATGATTGTGACTGTTTTTATGAGGACTAGATGAACCCTAAGTATGGAGGTAGGTATCGTAACTCAAAATGTATGATGCACAATTTTGTTTCAAATCCATTTTTTCCTTTGGAGAGGAAAGTTGCTAAGATAGGAGTTTCCTCTCTATAGAACAAGTGCTACATGTTAATAACTCATACTTTGGAGGCTAGAGAAAGAACCAATCTTGCCCCAAGGCTATAATATCCCAGCTATTAATTTTCAGCCAAAATTAAAATGTCTCAAAGGAAAAACTGTATGGAACACTAAGCAGTCTAAAGAGATACCACTTCATTTTTTTTTTCAAATGAAACAAACATCATATTGAAAACATCATTGTTATGTTATTAGATTCAAGGCAATATGCTGAGTACTTCGTGGTTATTGCTTTTTTGAATCCTCCTCAAAGCAAAACAATGAGGTACCAGCTAACATTTATTGAACACTCACTTAAGTGCTTTATTTTAATTATTTTATTTAATCATCAAAATAAACCCATGAAAGAAGCATTATTATTATTTTCATTCTACTGGTGAGAAAAACTGAATGGTGACATACTATATCAAAGACCTCTGTGATAACTTGCTATTGTTGATAACAAATACCACAAATTTAAGGGCCAGTAACTATACCCATTTATTAGCTCACAGTTCTGTAGATCAGAAGTCCCATCATAGCATGACTGGGTTCTCTGATCAGGCTCTTACGAGGCTAAAATCTAGATGTCAGAGAGACCAAGTGCTTTTCTAGAGGTTATGGGGTAAAATCCACTTCCAACCTTATTCAGGTATTGGCAGAATTTACTTCCTTATGTCAGCCAGAGGCAGCTCTAGCTCCTGCACACTATTCCCATTCCATTCCATGTGGTCCCCTCCACCACCAAAACAAACAATGGAGATACTCTCACCTATCAAATCCCTCTCATACATCAAAACCATTTTATCAGGAAGAGCTTTGCCCTACTTCAGGCTCATGGGATTGCGTCTGGTCTACAAAGAATATTCTTTCTCTCTTAAAGGCAACTGTTATATCCTGTAACCTGATTGTGGAAGTGATATCCCATCATATGATTCTTGGAGGACAACTTTGAATTCTGCCTAGAACAATGTAATATTCAGCAGGGAGCAGGCATTTCAAACTACAGCCTCAGTTTTCAAAGCCCTAATTTAGCCCTTTCTCAGTTTGAGATGAGACTAGATTGAGCACTCAAAGTTTTCCACAGTTGTCTCAAAGTTGGGTGGAAAAGAGTAGAGTGGATTTTTTTTACCCTGAGCAGCTCTGATTTTAATACCACTTTTACAGGTTGTGTTTATAAATATATTTTCCTTTGAAGAAACACTCAACAGTTAATTTTTTGAAAAATAGTGTATATTATGGTCTCTTCTAGGGTTAGTATTTATGAATTTAGTCATGAAACTGTGTAGATGGGGGCTGGCCGTATAGCCCAGTGGATAAGGGCGCCGGTATACCACATGGGAGGCCCCGGTTCGGTTCCCGGGGACCTCTCCTAGCAGGCAGACTGCCTTGAGAAGGGCAAGCCGCCTTGAGAAGGGCAAGCTGCCGTGGGCAGGCAGAGCCGCCGTGGGCAGGGCAAAAAGCTGCCACAGACAGGGCAAAGCTGCCACGGGCAGGGCAGGTCGCCCGTGAACAGAACGCAGCCAGCCACCCATGAACTGAAGCAGAGCCGGCCGTGAATGGAAGCAGAAGCCGCCCACAAGTGGGGCAAAGCCACCTGCACGGTGAGCAGTCTCAGCGCGTTGCCGCAATGGGGGGGAGACAAAGCAGACAGAGAGGAACACAGGAATGGACACACAGCAAGAGCAAGCAGAAAGGGGGGCAAGGGGAATATGTAATAAATTAAATAAATAAATAAATCTTTTAAAATAAATAAATAAACTGTGTAGATGTACGTGTTCCTTTGCATGTTCATATCAATTTTGAGAAATAATTTTCATACAGTGTAATACTCAGATCTTACAAGTACAACTTGATGAGTTTTGTCAAAAATATGCAGCTACATAACCCAAAACCTTATTAAGGAAAAGGATCCTTTCATGGCTCCAAACATTCCCTCTAACTCTTCCCAGTAAATATTTTTACCCCTATATAGAGGCAGCCGCTGTTCCAATTTCTATTGCCATACTTAATTTTTTCCTGATCTAGAAATTCATGTAAATGGAATCCTTAGCATGTACTCTTTAGTGTATGACTTCTTTTTCTCTGAAAGTTTTTGAGATTCATCCATGTTGTTGCATTAGCCAGCAGTTCATTCCTTTATATTGCAAGTAGAATTCCATTGTATGATATGCCACACTGTTTATCCATTCTCCATTTGCTGGATATTTAGATTATTTTATCAGTTTTTGCCTACTATGAATAAAGAGGCTATGGATACTTGTGAATGAATGTCTTTTTGTGGTGATATTCATGTCTCTTGGGTAAATACATAGGAGTGAAATTGTAGGATCATAGAGTAGATGGATTATCAAATTTATTTTAAAATTACCAAATTGTTTTCCAAAAGAATTAGTACCATTTTATAGTCTCACCAGCAGTGTATGAGAAGTCCAGTTCCTCCACATCCTTGCTAAACTTGTTAGGATCAGTCTTTTCTAATTTCAGCCTTCCTAGATGGTATGTAATTTTATCTCATGGCAGTTTTAACTGCATTTCCCTGATAACTAAGTATAGTAGATTGAATTGTGTGCCCCAGGGTGGAGGGTGAAGGGGGTGGGAAAAAACATATTCTTAATCTTAATCCCTTCTGGTGGGTGTGAACCCATAGTAAATAGGACCTTTGGAAGATGTTGTTTTCAGTTATAGTGTAGAGACACTGAATGAGGTTGGGCCTCAGTCCTATTACTTGAGGCTCTAGGAAGAAAGCCACATTAAGGAGCAAAAGCTGGAAGTCAACAGAACCTGGAACACAAAGGAGGTGACCTTACCATGTGACAGAAAATCCAAGGAACCCCAAAAATGACCAGGCAGCCAGAAGATGCCAAACCCCAGAGGAATCAAGCTATCTAGGCTCTGAAAGCATGAACTAATAAATCCCTTTTGTTAAACCAACCCGTTCTATGATGTTTGTCTCAGGAGCCAGGAATTTAGACGCTAATGAAAAGACCCACTGTGCTCATTAATCATTTCTATATCTTCCACTGTGCAGTTTTGGTTTGACTTTTGTCCATTTTTAACTGCTTTTTTTTAAATTAGTGAGCTTTATTACTTCTTTATATATTTTGGATACAAATTCTACACCACACATACGTTTTAGTAATACTACTCCCTTCCATAGCTTAGCTATTTGTTTTCTTAATTGTTTTTAGTTTAATAAGCAGAAATTTTAATTTTAACAAGGACTAATTTATCATTTTCTCTTTATACACTTTGCTTTCTAGGTACTTATCTTTGTACACCCCAATGCAAATTTATACTTTGTTGTTTTCTAGAATTTTTATAGTCTTAACTTTCATGTTGAGATCTAAAATCCATCTTTATTAATTTTTCTGCATGATATATCATAAAGGTCAAGGTTCTTTTTTTCCTTTCATGGGAATTTCCAATTATTCTAAAACCATTTGTTGAAATTTTTATCTTTCTCCCAATCAATTGTTTATATATATTTTTAAATTTCTGGACTCTCCCTTCCATTCCATAAATATATTTTATTGATTATTATAATTTTATGAAAAATCTTGAATAAAAGTAGTGTAAGTCCTTGAATTAATTAATTTTCAAGACTGCATGAGAAATTCGAGCTTCTGTATATTTCCATAAATATTTAAACTCAACTTGGCAATGTCTTAAAATAAAGCCTACTAGAAATTTGGATGGAATTGAGGAAAATTGAAAGTGAATTGTTTTGGGAAACAATGGAGATTTAACAATTTTGACTCCTCTAATCCATGAATAATTCTTTATTCCTTAAATTCTTTTATTATTACTCTGAGCAATTTTTCTTTTAGCTTCCAGTGTAGAAATTAGGACTTTTGTTATATATGTGTGTATATGTATGTGTGTTTATATATTTTGATGCTATAATAAAGAGTATTGTGTTGTAAACTTTATTTTCCAATTACTCATAGATAGTATATAGACATACAATTGACTTTGTATCTTGACCTTGAATCCCATGATCTTGGAAAATTCACTTACTATTCTAGCAGTTTTGAATGTAGATGTTTTAGGGAATTCTATGTGCAATCATGTTATCTATTATTAAATACAGTATTGTTCCTCCATTTCCAAACTTTATGCCTTTTTTAAAATCAATTTTGTGGGTTTTTTTAATGATACATCGATTACATAAATGTTACAGAGAAATATTTTGGGGTACCCATATGCCCCACCTCCCACACCTGCCACAACCTCCCACAAATACATCCTTCATCAGTGTGACACATCACCTGCAAAAGATATACACATTTTGAGGCTTTACCACCAGGCATGGACCACAGTTCAGACTGTAGACCACCCTCTCTCAAACACAGTTCTGCATGATACATGATGATATAAAATGGCCTATATCCTCCATTGCAACATCACCCAGGACAAATCCCAAGTCCCAAAAAAGCCCCCGTATTACAACTGCCCTTCCCTCTCCCTGCTCCCAAAGCGCCCAGTGGCCCCTGGCTCCACATAATTTTGTAATTTCTTCCATTTCGTGACTCACAAGTCTATAATAGGACACCAACAAGTCCACTCTAGTCCATAGCTCTTCCCCCAATCCTGAGAAGTCTAGGATGGTGATGTCCCCTCCACCACCAAGTGAGAGGGGGCTTATATCCCATGGATATAATGGAAGGGATTATCCTGCCTGCAGCTGCAGGCTCTCTCCTTTCCCAAGCATAGCCGTCGTCCATCATCAACTCCCAACTAGGTGTCATGGGTGAATCCATTGAGTTCTAGGGTAGGAGGTACAGGTCCACCAAGCCTCTGGACCCAGCTGGCACATGGACAGCCCAT
>PVKH010049231.1:0-10125 GCA_004027955.1 Chaetophractus vellerosus | reverse complement strand
ATAGGGCACCGGCATACCACATGGGAGGCCCCGGGTTCGATTCCCGGGGACCTCTCCTAGCGGGCAGACCGCCTTGAGAATGGCAAGCCGCCATGGGTGGGCCAGAGCCGCCGTGGGCAGGGCAAAAAGCTGCCACGGACAGGGCAAAAGCCACCACGGGCAGGGCAGGTCGCCCGCGAATGGAGCGCAGCCAGCCACCCGTGAACTGAAAGCTGGCCGTGAACCGACGCAGAAGCCGCCCACAAGCGGGGAAAGCCGCGCCTGCACAGTGACCACTCTCGGCGCGTCGCCGCAGCGGGGGAGAAGGGAAGGTATGTAATAAAAATAAAAAAAATAATAAAAAAAAAGAATAACATAAGGAGGGTATCAGGAAATACCAAAAAGCCTATAAAGAGCTTTCCAAAAATTGGAAATAATGGACAAAAATTAATTAGTGGGCAGGGGGCGGGGTCATATTAAATAGATACATAGGATATTAAATATTACACTGGTATAGCTAAAGGAAAAGAAACAGGTGAATGTTTGGATTGGAAAGAAAATTGTGACCTTTTATAAAAAGAAGGAACTACAATATCAACAATTATGGAGCCTAGAACAATTCTGTGAGACAAAATGTACAAAGGTTTAAGCTTACATACCTGACAACCACAATTAAAAGGCAAAATCATGTCAGGAAGCACTTAACATCAGAACATGAATACATATAAATTAAAGGCATACTGTTTATCATTCCACACCATTGCACATGATAAGAAAACAATACTGCAATCATTCTTGAGTAAGAAAGGTTCTAAAAGTAGGAAGTTCCATGATGAACACAGGTGCAGACAATCTTATTACCACAAATTTAGTAAATATCAAAACACTCCAGAGGTACCTCTAAGATAATTCTATTTATTTACTGGAACGTTAATCATTTCCCTGCCTTCATACATTAACTTAAAATCATTTATAAATGGAAATAAGAGATCTGCTAGAAAAGACTTTGCACATGCAATCCTAAACAATGCATTCTGGTTCTTTTTTTTCACTATTTCACATCAAATATATACATTTCCAATATGTGTACAACCACATGTTCAACAGACATCAATGTTGTCCTCTTGACACACAAGGTTACGTTTATATACATATTTATATCCCCGAGATAGATGCTTTTCTCCTCTAGGTAGACACAGAGTTAAGCCTGAAGAGTTTTAAGTTTTTTATGATTTTAGGAAGCTAATGTCTTGATTTTTCTTGAATGGATGATAAGATGAGGAGTCCACAAAAAAATATAGCTACAAATGCCAACCTTTTCAACAGAGATGAATTATCTTTAGGAATAAAAATCTGTGCAAGATCATTAGTAATCTGAGAAATTTCATGTGCCACACAAACAAATATAAAAGTGATGACAATGATGTTGAGCATAGGGTTTCCAGGTATAAGTACCAAGATACCCCTTGTGTCTGCTGCCAGCCATATGTGATATTGGCAAATAAAGAGCTAGGAGGAAAAAATAGTTGAAGTTAGATGTGTGTAGAGAATGCATGAATAAATCACAATTTTTTCTAATTTGAACATTTGATAGCATTGTGAAGTTAGGAGGCTTTTCTAAAGCCATCTAACTCTATTTCATTACTTTGAAAATACTTCTTTGCATGTCATAGAAGATGTGGTATATATCTGGACTACAATATTCCTATTTCAATTAAAGAATACATAAATGTGTATGTGCATGCATGTGCACACACCTATATGTTTGTATGTGTCTATATATGTATGTATATATATATTTGTAGTACATATATCAGTTGTATATGTATCTGTGCATGTGTGTATATAATATTGTCATATAAGGTAATAAAAGATAACATTATATAATAATATATACTGTATATGAATTATAATCTTGGGTATATATATAGGGAATATATATATATATTTTATTTATTACATATCCCCCCCTTTCTGCTTGTTCTTGCTGTGTTCATTTTTGTGTTCTTCTGTGTCTGCTTGTCTCCCCCCACTGTGGCGACCCGCTGAGTCAGCTCACTGTGTGGCGGCCTGCCTGCTCGCGGTGGCCTGCCCCGCTCGTGGGGGCTTGCCCTGCCCGCGGCAGCATGCCTTCTCAAGGCGGTCTGCCCACTCGAGGAGGCCCCGGGTTCGGCCTCCTATGTGGTAAACCGGCGTCCTACCAATTGGGCTACAGCCGGCCCCTAATACTCCTACTGTGATTAGATACGTGGTCTGTCACTGCATTGTTTCAAAATATCAAAGAGTAGGAAATACTTAAGCTACTTCAACAAATATGTGGACTCAAATATATGGACTATGAAATTTCTATACTCTGAATAGGAACACTAAATAGTAACATCATTCAATTAAAGTTGACAAAACTTCTTGTGATCCAAATATAAAGGGACTTGCAAATGAGCATTCTTTCCTGTTGATTCAGGTCTTGATAAGTCATTTATGATCAAGAATTTTAAATTCTATATAATCTCTCTTATAAGTGAGACTACAGAAAATAATATTTATTTAAGAACTCGAGAAATGTATTTCCCTATTTTAAAATTTAATAAATCTTATATTCTAAAATCTGTTATGATTACAATATGAATTGTACTGCTTTAAAACATTCTATTTCAAATCAAGCTCAGACTACTTAGAATGTATTTCAAAATCTACTGCTTTAACAGATTTTGGAGATAATATTATATTACATATCTCATGCTAAATATAATGACTTTAAACATTTTCCCACAATTTCCAATCATAGTAAGGGTGAATTTTATTACAGTAAGCATCAATAAACTAAATTCCAGTACTATAATAAGTAATTAGGGAGATAAACAATAAATCAAAATCCCCTCAGATTTCATTTCTATCTCATTTAAACCTTTCTCTCCTTAGCAGCTTGGTTGTGCTTGAAAGCTTAAGACAAAATACAGAATATTTTGCAAGTCATCTATATCCAGTCACTTAGGTAAAGCTTTAAAAACATCTTACAGTACTTTTACTGCTCTTAAGAGTTCTAAACTTTTCCTCCTAATTCCATAAATAACACAGCTTTGGTTTTAAAAACTATTTGTATGTCAGGTTTATAGATACACATACATATATATATATACATACACATGTACATGCACATAATACTTGGCTGTGTGATATAGAGTAAAATATTAATGTACCAACCTCTAATGAAATTTTTCCAAACCAAGCAAAAAATGAGCTATAAACTGAACGGGCATATCCAGGGATGTTTCTTATTAGGATGAAGGCTAAAATCTAGAGAAAAACCACAAAGTCAAATATTAATAATCTCTTTAACAAAAAGTATTTTGCAGGATGGCTTCCTTCAAGTGGCAGCCTTATTCTTTATGTTCTTGAATTTGATACATACACAATGCCTTTTTTAAAAAAGAGAAACTATTCCTAAGTTGTTTTTGTTCTAGAGTCCACCCTATACTTGATTTCTCAACATGTGAGAAATGCATACCAATGCAGATTTTTAATAGTAGATGGCTGAACATTTTTATTTTATATATATTGGAAAAAACATAATATAGCAAACTCATCCTGAGGCTTGTTGTGTAGAAAGAATTGATATTTACGTGATAACATTTCACAAAACCCCCTTATACAATTTTGCTCCTTCCATAAATATCTACATGGTTATAGCCACTCTCTCTCTACCCTCTTCAAAATCCTCCTTCCATTGACAGCTACCATATTTTCCCCTCTGGATCCTTACTCCCCTCAAAATATCTCCAACTTCAGGGGTTCTGGCCTTTAGCCACTTCCCCCATCCTTTTGAACCAGGTGGAACAATCTTACTTTTTCTAAACCTCCAATTCAAAGTGTCAACATCCAATACCGAATCTATCAAGCAAAGAGCTCGCTGTAGGATACACCACCTTCCCTATAAAAGAGGCAAACTGTAAAGTAAAAAAAATGTTTCACTTTCATAAACCTTCTAAAAAGTTTTTCTCATAAAATGATTGAAACGTTATCTACACTTCAGAAATTCCCACATTCACTATTGAACACTCTGAGAATTTTGTGAAAGGATCGAGGAAGAAGTCACTAGGATACACGAAAGATAAGAGAATGGGAGGAATTATGTGGATAACTATCACCTGGAAAAAGAAAAAGAGCCAAGGAGAACTTTTTAGGTATCATTAAGTTGAGGACAACTATACAGTGATCCTCACTGGCAATGTTTTCAAAAAGGCTCAAGTTTGAATCTGGCCTGTGCCTATTTAAGTTCTGGGACTTGTAGAACTTAACTCCTTTGGATCTGTTTCCTCATCTATTAAGAAGGGGATAAGATTTACTTTGGAAGGCAGATGTGAACATTAACAGAAAAATATATATAAAGTGCTGATTATAGCATACATTGTGAATCATTTAAAGAAAGATATTAGGGAATTAATCGTATAGGTGGTAAACAAATATGGTAAAAATCATAGTGGTGATACCTAACATAAAACCATTTAATGAGTTATTAAAGTAGTACATAAACTGCAAAGTTGTGGGGAAAATTAACATATAAACTACTCTATACATATAAATCATTAGCCTGAGCACCAAAGTCTGGAAATAGTCCTAAGCAAATCACTTTCCTTTTTTCTGCCTTTGATCTATCATTTCTCAATGTATATTTTATTTCTTTAGCATATTTGAGTCCTATATTTTGTCATATATTTAGTAAGTAATGTGATCAGGGGAGAAGAAAGTTGAAGAAATAATAGCCATGGAGAAGACAACAGCAGTTGTCAGAAGTCATTATTAGCTTGATATAGAAATAATAATGTTTAAATTGTGTTCAGCATTTATAATTTGCTGGGTAATGTGCTAAACACTTCCCACACATTATTTACTGTTAATATCTTTACACTTTTCTATAGCCAAGTCTGCTGGAAATGTCTAACCAGGCTAATGGGCAAAAACCAAAAGGTCAGGATTTAAGGAGTGATGCATAAGCTTTCTGTTGTATCAAGCTGAGAAAATACTTTCCAAGAGGACACCGGAAATCTTGTATGTTGAAAATATTAAAGGAGTCCCTTCAAGCGAGGTATGCTTAACATATATATCATATATGTAAAATATATATAAAACTGTTGGTGTCTGAGAATAAGAGTGATTCCTGATAAGGCTGTAACCTGTAATACTTTGAGCAATCTAATGCTCTCCAACTTTTACAATGGAGGACAAGTGCCCTTGTAAATAAGTAGCAGCCAATAAAATTAGTGCTTGTTTCATTTTGTGCTCCCAGGCAATTCTTTTACTTTGCAATGGAGAAGCTGGGGCCCTCACTCACTCACACACACACACACACACACACACACACACACACACACACAAAGTAACTAAGGAAATAATAGTATGTAGAGGGAAATATGATATGTCTCGGGGGCACGTTATTCTATGTAGTCACCCTCTCCCTTAACTCTCCTTGAATCATTTGTGTGGTGTGCTATGAGTGATAATGTTTCCCTGCCATCCTTTGAGACCTAGTTTCATGGTTTTCAGCTCTTTTATTAGGTTGTTGATCCAGCTAGACTTAATTTTTGTACAAGGTATGAGGCAGGGGTCCAACTTCATTCTTTTGCATGTAGCTATCTAATTTTCCCAGCATCATTTGTTGAAGAGAATATTCTTTCCCAATTAATGTACTTGGCACCCTTGTCAAAATTAGTTGGCCATAGATGTATGGGTTTATTTCTAAACTCTCAATTCTATTCCATTTGTCTATATGTCTATCTTTATGCCAGAACCCACTATTTTGATTACTGTGGCATAGTAAGTTTTTAAATTGGGAAGTGTGAGATCTCCAACTTCATTCTTTCTCAATAATAATTTGGTTACTTGGGGGCCCATTGCAATTCCATATGAATCTGAGGACTGGTTTTTCCACTTCTGCAAAAAAAAAAAAAAAAATGCTGCTGGGATTTTGCTAGGGATTGTGAGGAATCTGTAGATTGCTAAGGGTAGTGTTGACATCATAATATTAAGTCTTCCTATCCATGAACACGAGATGCCTTGCCGTTTGACTCCTTTAAATTCTTTTAGCACTGTTTTGTAGTTTTTAGTGTACAAGTACTTAACTCCTTGGTTAAATTTATTCCTAGATATTTTATTCTTTTAGATGCTATTTCGAATGGAATTACTTTCCTGAATTAATTTTTAGCTGTAGTGGTTTTATTGTGGATTCTTTCGAATTTTCTATATAAAGGATCATGTCATCTGAGAATATAGAAATAGTTTCACTTCTTCCTTTCCAATATGGATGACTTTTATTTATTTTTCTTGCTGAACTGATCCAGCTAGAACTTCCAGTATAATGTTGAATAGCAGTGTTGAAAGTGAGCATCCCTTTCCTGACCTTGGGGAAAAGGTTCAATCTTTTACCATTGCATATAATATTAACTGTGGGTTTTTCATATTTGTCCTTTATCATGTTGAGGAAGTTACCTTCTATTCTTGATTTCTGAGTGTTTTTTAACATGAAATGGTGCTGGATATTGCCAAATGCCTTTTCTGCATTGAGATGATCATGTTGTTTTATTCTTTCATTCTATTAATGTGGTGTATTATATTGATTGATTTTCTTATATTAAACTGCCCTTGCATTCCTGGGGAAAATCCCACTTAGTCATAGTGTGTAATCCTTTTAATATGCTATTGGGTTCTATTTGCTAGTATTTTGTTGAGGACTTCTGTACATCCTTCCATTCTCAGCTTAGTTTTCTCAGAGAAATATTCCCTAATTCCTGATCATCCTCCCTCCAACTCCAAAGAGGTCATACCATCTTGTTATATTATCTTATAACACCACGTACTTCTACTTATAATTATGTGGTAGTTTTATGAATACTATCTGTAATAGAAGAATGTAGGCTCCATCAGGGTAGGAACTATGTTTGATTTGCTCACCACTGCATCCCCCCAGCATAATATCTAGCAAATAGTAGGGATCAATTTTTGTTAAAAGAACAAAAAATTGTGTTAAATGAATGAATGAATGAATATATATTAATCTGTCTGTAAATTCCTTGAGGGCAGGTGCTGTTCTTGTTTAATACTGAATCTCTTATATCTAGCATGGTGCCTAACACATGATAGAGGTTAATAACTATGATTAAATAAATGAAGAAATTTGAATAAGTGAATAAAGAAAAAAGCAAATAAAAGAAAGGGAATCAATTTTTTTCTGAGGGCATATTAAGTGATAAATCCTGAACTACACTGTTTCCATACAGTCAACACAAATATCCTTTGAAAAAGATTTTAAAATCCCTATTATAATAGAAGAAGGTAGGGCTTAGAACAATTAAGTAATTTACCTAGATTTTCTGGAGTTTGATCTTAAATTTCTCAACTTCCAAAGACAGTTTTTATCAGAAATTAAGAAATAAAAATTTCTCTATATAATTACCTGTACCACAGAAACAGATGGATGGAGTTCATTGCATTCTGCTTTGTTTTTACAACTGCTAGCCCAGATGGAATAAGTCTAAAACAAAATATGTATGGATTAATTCACAAAAACAGTTAAGCTTTAAATAGGCTTAATTCTGAGAGTTTCTTTTTTTACCGTTTTCTTTATTTATAACATTATAAATCATTAAGCTATTTAATAAGCTTCAGAAAAAACTTCCCACAGGTCTGGTTGTCCCTTGTTTTGGTGTACTCAACTGTCCAAACACAAGAAAGAGGGAAAGAAGCACAAGTCAAATGCTTTTCTTTGACTAGTGATCAAAAATTTAATATCAGTTGTTCTTCATATTTAGTGTGTGTGTGTGTGTGTATGTGTATTCTCTTCGGAATTTATATTCAATTAGAAAAATAAAGAGAAGAAAGAATTAAAAACTAAAGACTTGATTAACTAAAATAATTGACTAAATTCCTATTTCTTAAAATTCATTTTTCTCTATCATTTAAGAGTATGGAAAACTAGAGGATTACATTTTGAAACTTACCAAGAAAGAAACTACTGAAATAAACAATAGAAAATTTGAAACCCTGTTTGAAAAAAGAGGTTCACCCTTTCCTTCAGAAAGTACTTGGCGCTTCTGCAAAGTCAGATAAATGAAAGCAAACAACATTCCATGAAAGACTACCTGAAAAATAAGAAAAAAAATTGTTTTAAACAAGTATTTTTCAATAAACAGCAAAAATATTTGGTTAATGAAGGAGATCTGTATAAATGTAAGTGAAAGCTTAAAGGTTCAGAGTATCTGTGAAGTACTTTAACCTCAAGAGTAAAATATCAGGCAATGAAATAAAGCCAATGATTGTTAGAAACCATCAGCAATAGACAAGCAAACATCTCATGCCACAACAGGAGATAAGCTGGTTCATTTTGAGCAGTCTCAGCAGCAAGTGAAGAAATAAAGACAATTTAAAAATAATGATCAGACACTACCTTGAAGACACATGACAATTTAAATGTACTCAAGGATAAAACACATTTTATATTGGTTCTTTCAGTCAAATAACATGAACAACAATAGCACCATCAAGATCACACTTTTAAAAGGAGTATATGCACATAAAAGTAAAAAAAAAAAACAAAAACAATGGTGGACCAGAAAGAACGTAAGCTTTCTTTTTTTTAAAAAAAAAAGATAGCATGAATTATATCATAGTAGACTTCACTAATCAGAAAGTTGAGAATTTAAAATTATTTGATGTCAAGATTTCAGCAAAGCTTTCTATTCATATATAGTACATTAGAAATGGCATAGGTATTAGAAACCAGGAATGGCAGAATGTAGACACACAGAAAATACTTACTGAATGAAAAGAGGGATGAGTGAAAGATGGAAGGAAAAGGGGAAAGAGTGAAGAAGAGTAATAAACATTTATTCAGTGTCTATTATTTTCCAACTGCTGTGCTAGATGTTTTACATCTTCTCTGCCAACTGAATCTTAATCATCCTTCATGACTGAGTTCATGGAATCATCCATGACAGTACTCTCTCTTCTTTGCACACTTGTAAACAATATCCATAACTGCACAGTTTAGCATTTAGCACCCAATTATAACTAGTTCTGTTGGATTTTTTTTTTCTTCATGTTCCTACTATTAAACCCAGTTGTGGCTGCAATTTGAATTTCTGTTGGGTTTTAAACTAGATTGTAAAGCTTAGAAACCTGGTGGTATATCTTTCTCTAATATACCCCTCATAACACCAACATCAAGGGCACATATGGCTCAGTATTGTTCTGAATGGCTGAAGCATATATATTAGGGATCACCATTAGTCAAAATTATGTTGCAAACAAAGGCCCCTTTATAGACATTTTACAGTATTTTCCTGCTGATACACACATACACACACACACAGACATACCATTTCCCTGCTATAAAAAGAAAAGTGGGAGTATGGGGTAGGACTGCTTTGACTTACTAATTAAATGTTTCTTTATTCTAAAACTAAATTAAAATACATTAAATTTATTTCAAATCCTTTTTAAAAAGTGTAATTACAAATGGCAAGAGATCTTAAGGTAAATACATACGTAACGGTCTAACCTCCATCTGAACCACCATTCATATACATTCCCTTTCAGTTCAAAACACTTGGACAATGGCCAAAGAGAAAAGATCTTCTCAAATGCACCCTGAGAAAAGGAATCCAGAAAATAAATTAAAATGGTATAAGTCAATACTTGCTTTGCAATTCTACTCTAAATTGTGGTTTTCTAAAATTACAATTATGTAATGGTCATTCACAATTTGTAAATTCTACTTAGATCATTTGAAAATATAAATTTATTTTCAATAATGGCCAATAAAGATGATTCAAACTTTTTGTTAACTTACTTTCACATCACATGAAAGGCTACGGAGGTAATGTGTAAAATTAGAACAAACAAACAAAAAACCTACCCTGGCAATTGGGAAGTTTTCCATATAAGGTTTTTAATCTGGTACATAAACCAGCTAATATTTATTGTCTAAAACGCAAAAATTCTTGACAGAATTTGCAACTTGGTTTGTGCATTATTCATTGTATCAAAGTATTACTTGAATTTTATATAACTGCATAATGCAGAGTAAAATTTGGCAGCTAGTAAAATCAGCTTAGCAGCAAAAGCGTTTATATATATATGTAATATGTCTAATTG
>PVKH010049230.1:0-10120 GCA_004027955.1 Chaetophractus vellerosus | reverse complement strand
CGGCAGTCAACGCCCTACTCACAACTCAATCATGCCCAGATGACAGACCAGCCCACAAACATAATCTAATCTATATTTTTGGAATTCATAATTAAATCAAACCATAACAGTAACTCAATAAAATATGAATGCAGAAAAGAAAGACTGTTAAGGTTTTCCTATGAGGTAGACACTGAGCCAGGCACTCTCCCTTCATCATCTCATTTAGCCCTTGTAACATCTCTAGGAGGTAGGTACAGCCGCCATCCTCGTTTTACTGATGAGGCATAGCTGGTAAGTATCTGATTCAACATCCATTAATCTTCACCAAAATGCCATGTAGCTTTCCAGTTCATAAGGATGTAGCATTCAAGAGGCATTATCCCTTATGTTACCTAATTTGGTCCTCACAGCAACTCTGCTATGAAAACAGGGCAGGTGTTAGTTTCTCCATTTTATAGATAAGAAAACTGAAGGTCAAGTTGCCTTAAGATTACAGGAGTATTAAGTGACATTGCTGGAAAGAGTCTCAGTCTTTTAACTCTGAGCCCAGAGGAAGTTTACCAACTAAAGAGAGATATATTTACCTTGTTTTGTGACTTTATTCATTTTTGCTCAAACCATGACGAACCCAGAGAAACTGTGTACCTGAGCCACACCCATCCATCCCTTCTAGAGCTCAGACCAGGGAGAACCTGTGGCTATATAAGTTTCATAAGTTCTCTGGGCCTTGTTTGAGGGAAAAAATATATATGTAATTTATTTTTCTTTTACACAATGGTGTTCCATTTTCATCTAATTGAAAGTCAGAATTTCAATTGGCTTGGACTGATTTCTGGTAATTTATACCCCTGAACATCTCAATGTCGAATTTCTAGCAAAAGCTTGAGAACAACAATCACATGTGGAATGAGAATACTCTTCAGGTCCATTGTATATAACTGGAGAGGAGGGAGCTTTGCAGGGGAGCTCTTAAATTCCAGAGCAAGACTATAATTAGCTATAATAGGACCCAGAGTAACTTCACTGCTATAATTCTCAGCAGGAAAACAATTATATTGCAGCCATATAACTAGACAGACATGCTGTAAATACAAAACATTCTCTGGAAATATGTGCTTTATATTTGTGAATACATGGAAAAATAAGTCAGACACTTCTCTGCTAATTGGAATTCAATGGTATTACTCTCTAGCCTTCCCCCCATTTTTTTTTCCTTCCCTACCCAGCTTTAGATTTTACATATTAATGTATATGGCAAGAAGGGTGTATCTCACTTAGGAAATACAAACAATTGAACAATGATGAATTTAAAATCTGGTATGCTCCAGAAAGGCGGTCTGGAGGTATAAAGAGCCTTGGACTGGAATTTGAGAGACTAGATTCTTGACCTAGACTTACTTCTCACTGGGACCTGGGCCAATCATTTTGTGCAGAAGTCAGTAAATGGCAGCTTACACACCAAATCTGGGGAATAGATGTTTCTGTCATAATCTCCACAATATTAGTTTAAAAAAAGACAAAAGAGCCAACATTTTAAAAAATCAAGGAATTTCATGTAAAAATGTGGATTTCTGGCTTCTCATGAAAAAAGTCAGAAAATGTGGCTTCACTGGGCCTACAATTCCTTATTGTAACAGTTAATGGTCGCTGGTAGCCACTGCTTCCTTTGGATGAGGCATATATATGCACTCCAGTTTGCCACAGAATTCACCTGTTCATTTTGTTCATTTAGGTTATCTGCATTGTGACTTAGTTTCCTTACCTGTAAAAGGGAGAAGTTGGATTGAGTGCTACAAGTTGGACCTCATAAGGCTCCATTCATTTAAGATCCATGAATCGGTAGCAATGCTAACTAAAAGACTAATTTAAAATTGGCTAAATGATATAAGGGCAAAGAAAAGCCCACATAATTTATTTTTTCTCCATCAGTTTCTGCTCCTAAATTGCTGTTACTCTGTATTTACCACTGGGAGAAAAATAATGATAATTCACAGATGTCTGCAAAAATTAGTCTCTCTCTACATGAGAATTTACACCAAGTTAACTGGATAAGCTTTTTACCGATAAAGCTGTTTAAGCATTCTGAAACCTCTGGGTTTATGGGGTTAAATCAGAACCTTGACATCATTTTAACACAGTTTTATTTTCTTATGACCTCCATGGCTCCCATATAATCCTAAAATCACAGCTATTCCAAAGGAATCATTTCCTCATGTATTCTATTCTACAAAGACCATGCAGCAAAGAATTCCGCAGGTACAAAAGAGATAAAGAAGAAATTCCCGAGTTCAAATGCATCAGATGAGGTTCTATCCCTCTACAAAGGCCTTGGTGCCCTTGGCTCCACCTTGGCCCCATTCATGACCAATGAAAAGTGGAATTAGACTTTATTTAATATATTTTACAATTGGTTGGTTCTGACTACAACTTTGTACACTGGCATGAATCACCTCCCGGATGGGTAAGGGCATAGAAGGCTTTTCAAGAACAATCAACACTCTGTGGATGTATTTGCCAGAATTCTCAAAGTCTAGGCTTTCTTTTTTGACCTGGTTGACTGAAAAAGAACCTGGCCTTCTGTTACAGGATTGGGATGAAATACATTACTCCCTAATTCAATTTAAAAATAATCTTCGTATTTTTTTCTTATGTAGACAATAATGTTATCTACAAATACCAATTGTTTTGCTTCTTCCTTTTCAATATTCATACCTTTTTATACCATTTATGATTTTCTTTGTCACCTTAGTACACAGTCTCTAGTCTCATATTGAATAGAAGTGGTGATGTCCCAGACCTGATCTTAAATGGAATCCTTTAACATTTTGCTGTTATCCATCATCTTTGTTGTGAATTTTGTGAGTTTTATAGTTTATTGTTTGTTTTTTGAAATTACTTATCAGACAAAGGAATTTTCATTCTACTTGTTAAATATTTTTAGCATGAGTGGATTTAGTTGAATTTCAAATAATCTTTTTTTTCTGTATCTCTTAATATGTCACATGATTTTAATCTTTTAATTGGTTTATATAATCAACTACATTACTCAAAGTTCTAATGTTATGTTAACCTTGAATTCCTAGGGATATCCAACTTAATCTTGGTTTCTCAAATAAAGTAGGTGGTTCACTCATTCATTTTCAGTCTTTCTGTCTAAAATATGTATTTAAGGTTAATTATATATTTCCCCATAAATATTGGTCTGCCTGCACCCCATAAGTCTTAATATATAATATGTTTATTAGTACAACTTTATATGTATTTTTAAAATTTTTAACATAGAGTAATTTTATATTTTCCTGTTTTTTTATGGAATTCTAACTGAATTTCATTGTGGTTCAGAGAATTTTTAGGTAGTATACCAATCCTTTACAATTTGTTGAGACTTGCTCATTAATTGTGCTGTTTACATCTTCTAGGTCCTAGCTATCTTTTGTATGCTTGATATACCAATTACTGAGAATGCCATCCACCATTATCCATGAATTTATCAATTTCTTTTGTACTTCCCTCCATTCTTGCTTTGCACAATTTGCAGTTATAAGTTAGGTTCATACCAGTTTGGTATTCTTCCCTGCAGGCCTACGTTCTGCCGATTACTGTGTCCAGAAGGGTGACAACTTCCCTTGCCTGCTGGTTTCTTATCACAAGAGGCCTAAAGTGATGGTGGCAGACCTAACTTAAAGTTTAATAGAACTTTTGCTGTGTCCTCTTGTGGTAGGATTGGACATCTTGGAACAAGGACCTTTAGATCTGCAGATCTAGACTTTTGAAATTGGTAAGCATAAATGCCCCAAGTTAGGTTCTGGGAGTGACAGTAATCAGGGACATTCCTATTCCAATTCGTGGCTCCTAGGCCCATGTATCCTATTTTGGACATAGACTTTATAATGACCATTGATTTAAGTTTTATTCCCCATCCTCAAAATGTGTCATCTCCAAGATGGCCCCTCAGGCATACCTTCAAAAGGCCATTTCATCACTGTCACGGCCATCAGTTTTTGACAATACATTATGCAATAGTTCATTTGCCCACCTAAAAACTCTGTAAGGACTCACATAGTGGTGCTGGTTGAGGCCCTATTGACAGGGAAGGCAAATTGATACCAAGAGTATTTTTCAATGTGTCAATAATAATTACTGCCCCCTTCTAAGGTGGAAGGATCCATTGTAATTATATCGTCACCAAATAGGTGGACAATCCCCTTGAATGGTGGCTGGATCAGGGGCTCAGTGTGCTCTCTTTTGCTGGGAGGTTGTACATTTGGCATTGACAGTAGCTAGTTCAGCCTTCATGAGTGGTAGCTCTTGTTACTGGGTTCATGTATAGCCTCCATCCCAGTCACCATGTCTACTCCATTTGTGCTCACATTATGACAGCAACAGTGTGGCCAGTGGCAGATGCCGAATGTCAACTTGCCAAGCTGTCTTGACCATTTGGTTGATAGTTCCCTGCTGTTGTAGACGTTCTCTGGTGAGAAGCAACATGTAGGGATTAACAAAGACCTTTGCTATTTGTTTCTATTCCTGTAGGTCCATCCACATACATACTCCCCAGTTTCTTGCCCCTGACCATAATATTTAATTTTCCAGGTCACTCTCTTCTCACACAAAGTGGATGACTATATGTATCATCTAAATCTCTGCCTATTGGGGAGATTTCCTCTTACTACTGTCCCTCAGGGATATTACTGAATGGGGCTGTAGTGCAGCTGCAGTACATTTTCTGCTGGTATCCACATATCAAGTTGTCCACCCATTGACCATGCTTGACTTTTTTTTTTCCAATTAAAAGCAGGTGTTTATTTTGCATGAAGAAACTTACAGAATACTGATCATCACACCACTCTTTTTTTCACTTTTTTTATTTTTTAAAAGATACTTCAATTACATAAATGTTACTGAGGATATATAGGGGATTCCCATATGCCCCGCTCCCCACACTTCCCACATTTTCCCACATTAGCAACATCTTTCATCAGTGTGGTACATTCATTGCAATTGATAAACACATTTTGGAGCATTGCCACTAATCACGCTTGACTTTTTATACTCTGTTAGATGGTCATAAGGGACCTCCCTACAATGTGGCCATACATGTGAGTAGTAGGATAAGCACCAGAGTAACACTTTTGGATGTCATAAGAATCTGGATTAAAGTGTATGCATCTTACTTTTCTCTCTGGTCCCATTCATGCTTGATCCCATATGTGTCACTTCTATCTTAAGGTGGATTGCTTCAGGATCTCTCTGACTTATGACTTGGTGGGTCTGAAATAATTCAAGTCATGACAGATGGGCAGTTCTGTCCACATGGTCACTTGATGCCCCATGATTAGGTGCTCTGTCTTTACTAGGGCCTAGTAGAAGTTTATCTAATGATGTATAGTTTTCTCCTGCAAATGACATGCCTTTGCTTCGGAACCCTAGGGATACTTTTTAGGGTTTACCATAGCTCTGCTTAGTGTCTTTTCCCACCCAAACATCTCTGAAACCCTAACACTGATAGAGTATATGGCTGAAGGGGTGGTGCTGCTTGCACCAGATCCTGGGCCTTCTGTAGAGTCCCTTCCTGTTCTGGGCCCCACTGAAAGGAGGCAAACTTCATGTTAGTTGATAAATGGCTAAAAACAGTATTTATAGGTACAACAGTTATCACATTATTGCCTCTTAGTTCCAAATCTACCCTTATCACCCTGCTTGTGATACTGGAACTGTATCTGTAAATGTTTCTCTTTTTTGGCAGCTGGTGTATAGTTAAGCTTTGCCAGTAGAGGGAACTGGAAACGGTTTCTCTTCCTATTTTTAATGTGCCTCCCTTCCTTCTTGCCCCTGTGGGGCACCCAGTCTCCTCTGTGATTTCAATTGAGATTATGGTGTTATGGAGTAGGAGAGGCCAGTTGGCAGCTCTTAACCTCTAAAGATAAGTTGGGCACACCTTACTACCATAGAGAGCAGCAGGGATGTACTATGCCTTGGCCTGCAGAGATCTTTGGCAGTGGTCAATTGATCATGTTGTATCTCATAACAAAATTGATGGGCAACCTGCTAGAATATTGCTTGATCTACATAAAAATACCTCTAGCTCTAGTAGCAGAAAATCTGACTTGAGTCACCACATTGGTGAGATACAGCCCCATTTCCAGAGCTAGGTCAATTCACAGATCCATAGTCCTTTTTTCGAAGGGAATTCTGGGTCCCCTTGAGGAAGGACAATGTAACATTGCCTCAAATATATACCATAAATCTTCCTGCTAGCTTTTCCCAAGATTCACTACAGCCATTTACTAGAGTGAATGTGCATTGAAGAAAAGGAGAATACACAGATACACAGGCCTTGCAGGGATTTCTAGACATGGCTTTGAATTGATGCTAATTATGTGGAAAATGCTTCTGTTGTCCACCAGTCAGAGTAAGGGCTTACGGCAATCAGGTAATAGATATAATCGTAGTTCAAGACCAATTCACAATAGGTCCAATTTATCCCCAACTCACCCCATGGTTATTTCCTGAAGTTCCTGATTAAATAAATTGAATAGTCATGTTGAACAATGGGTAGAATATCCACATGCCTCTCTGATACATGGAGTGAGAGACATTATGGTAAGTGGGCCAAGTGGAAGCCCCTGGAACTTCCACTCATAACCAAGATAGCTAATCTGAAGCAATACCATATACCTGAAAAAAATTGCAGATGGATGATACCATCAGACCAGAAAGATGTGGTGTGCAATACCTATCACCTCTTCATTTAACCTGCCTGTTTGGCCTGTGCAGAAGTTGAGTGGCTCTTGGAGAATAACTATAGACTATTTAGTTGGTTGATGTTTTGCAATTGCCATCCTAGATATAAAATCTTTACTAGAATAAATCAATATGGCCCTAGGCCCTTGGTATGCCACTATCAACCTGGCTAATGGCTTTTTCTCCATATCAATTTTCAAGGACTACAAGAGGCAGTATAATTCTACCTGGCAGAGCCAGCAATATACCTTTTCATCTTGTGCCATCTCCTTCTCTTTGTGCCAATTTTCCTTCTCTTTGCCATAATAGTCTGCAGTAATCTTGATCACCTTGACCTAGCACAAATCACAGCAATCTATTACATTGATGACATAATGCTATTCAGATCTGATGAGCCAGAATGTAGCCTTAGTAAAATATGTGTGAACAAAAGATGGGAAATAAAACACATAAGATTTCATGGGCCACCCCCCAGTGAAGTTTCTGGGGGTTCAATCATCTGGAACATGTCAAGATATTCCCCACAAGGTGAAATAAAAGTTGATGCATCTATTGCCACACACCATGAAAAGAGAAGCAAATGCTTTGTAGATTTTTTGGATTTGGGGGTGACTATATACCACATTTGAATGTACTACTTCAACATACCTACAAAGGTTGGCCTACCTTACACCTGTAAGGTTTTCAATTTCAGTTGGAGACTGGAGAAGAAAGTGTTCTCTTGCAAATTCAGGTACTTGGGTCTTATATTCCAGCCAATTCAATGGTATTTGAAGTTTTTGTGGCCAAGAAGGATAAGGATGTTGTATAGAGCCTCCGGCAAGCACCAATAGGAGATTGCAACATAGATTTCTAGGGTTTGGGAGTAAACCTATGCCCTCATTTCTGATAACTCTTCTACTTTTGAGAAACAGCTTCTGATTTGCTTCTGGGCCTTGGTAGATACTGAGTGCCTAATTATAGGAATCAGGTGACCATAAAGATTCAGTTTCTCATAATGAATTGGGAGTTATCTGCTTCACCCAGATGTCAATCTATCATTAAGTGGAAAGTGTACATGAGAGATGGCGCTCAGGCAGGTCCATAAGGTACAAGGTCAGATTTCTCTGACTCCTTTAACACTGTATTATTTACCACTTCACTTGGATTGCCTCCCCTCCCACAATCTATGACTATGGCCTCTAGGGCATTCTTTACACCCACTTAACTAAGAAAGAAAAGATAAGGGTTTGACTTATAATATGCTGATACTCTCTTTTGGGTGGGACTTTAAGTGGTATACTTTGTGATCTACTTTGTCTGTAGTAGGAGATGGATGAGAAATTTGGATGTGTAGTGATTTATAGGCAATTGTGAGCAGTTTTGCTGTATGGTCAGGTTTCAGATGGAAAATGATTAGAAGGTGGGTCACAAGATGGTCTGGGGAAGAGATATGTGGATAAACCTCTCAGAATGGGAATAAATTTAGAAGATATTTGTATCTCATATAAATCTCCTTCAAGGAGCATCTACTATTAAGATGGCTTTTAATAACCAGGTGAACAAAATGACATGCTCTGTGGGTAACAACCTCTTTCCCTAGCCACCGCAATGATTGTTCAACAGACCCGTGAATAAAGTGGCAGGAATAGAAGCTATACATGGGTTCCATAAGATGGCCTTCTCCTAACCAATACTTCCCCTTACCAATACTAGGTAGCAATACTGCTGAGTGCCTAATTTGGTAACAGTAGACATCAATGTTGAGCCCTTGATATGGCATCATTCTCTGGAGTGACCAGCCAGGCACCAGTTGGCAGTTTGATTATTAGGTCTCTCCCATTAAGGAGGAGGTAAAGATTTTTCTTCAGTGAAACAGGCACATATTCCAGATATGAATTTGCCTTCCCTGCTCACAGTGTTTCCACCATAAGCACCATCCATGGACATGCAAAATGCCGTATCAACCATTATGGCTTTCCACACAGCATTTCTTCTGATCCAGGAACTATTTTTATGGAAAGGAAGTGTTAATGCCTATGGAATTAATAAATCTTATCACATACTCCATCACCTGGAAATGGATGGCTTAAATGAAAGGTGGAATGGCTTGATGAAGAATCAGAGCACTAATTAGGAGACAACACCCTGAAATAGGGGCTCTGTCATACAGGATATGGTATATGCCTTGAATCAGAATGCTTTCTCTTCATGGTAGACAGAATATGTAAATCTGTGAATCAAGGATCGAAGTGGGAGTGGCTCCTCTCACTATGACACCCAATAACCCACACGCAGCATTTTTGCTTCCCATCTTAGCATCATTCACTATGCTAGTTTGGAAGTTTTAGTCTCCAAAGGGAGAAAGCTTCAACCAGGGAGGCAAACATTAGTTCCACTGAATTGGAAGATGAGACTGCTGCTGGGCCCTTGGAACTTTTTAAGCTATTGAACCAATGGGCAGAAAAAGGGGTTATTCTACTGGCTTGAGAGATTGCTCCTTATTTCCATGGAGAAATGGGCTGGTATGCAAGGGAGGCAAAGAAGCCTAGGTCAGGGATCCTCTGAAATATCTCTTAGAATTTCCTTGCCCAATATTAAGGTTTAATGAAAAAATATACAGCAAACAAGAAAAGGCAGGACCATTAGGGAATCAGACCCTTAAGGAACAAAGATTTGTTCATCCCTCTAGGTAAAATATCCTGACCAGCTAAGGTTCTGGTTAGGGAAATATGGAATGGGTAGTAGAAGAAGGAAGTCACAGATATCAACTCCAGCTAAGGTTCTGGTTAGGGAAATATGGAATGGGTAGTAGAAGAAGGAAGTCACAGATATCAACTCCAGCTTTGTGACTACTTACAGAAACAAGGACTATTTGCATATTTTCTCTTTGATTATTATATGTATATTTATTAATATATGCTATCTATTTTCTTCCCCTTCTTCCCCATTGCTACTATATAAACAAATTTTTTAGGTTAACTTAAAAATTTAGTCTTTAGGTAACAGCTAAGTTCAGTTTGAGGCATAATTAACGTAATTGGACATTGATAAAAAGATTATAGAACTTTTGTGTCTCCTCATTTCAGGGAGAGAATGAAAACTTCATCGCTTGTATAAAGGATCTCATTAGGTGTAAACATTTGTTTCATTATACAGAAGTTCAAATGTGTGTAGAAGGATCATTATGGAAGCTTAATATTCAAAGGGGTGGACTGTACCAGATATCACTTTACCTCAGCTCCAAATCTACTCATAGTTGTCCCTCATATGATACTGGGATTGGCTCTTGTAAACATCTCCTTTGTCAGCTAGTATAATGTTAAACTTTACCAATAGAGGGCACTAGGGGGACAGTACAGGAAAAGGGGGCCTCTTCCTGGTTGGGTGTATTTTCCTTGCTACTTGCTCCTGG
>PVKH010049229.1:0-10121 GCA_004027955.1 Chaetophractus vellerosus | reverse complement strand
GCTCTGTCTCCCCCTGCTGCGGCGACGTGCCAAGTCAGGTCACCGCGCAGGCAGCTCTGCTCCGTTCGCAGGCGGTTCTGCTTCCGTTCACAGGTGGCTCCGCTTCCGTTTATGGGCGTATCTGCTTGTTCGCGGGTGACTTGCCCTGCCCGTGGTGGCTTTTTTTGCCCTGCCCACAGCAGCTCTGCCCCGCCCATGGCGGCTCTCCCTTCTCAAGGTGGTCTGCCCGCTTTGGAGAGGTCCCCGGGAACCAAACCCGGGGCTTCCCATGTGGTGAACTGGTGCCCTATCCACTGGGCTACAGCCGGCCCCTCTGCTCTAATCTTTATTATTTCTTTCCTTCTGCTGCTTTTGGGATTGGTTTATTGTTCTTTTTCTAGTTTTTCTAGTTATTCAGTTAAATCTTTGAATTTAGTTTTTCTTTTTTAGTATAAGAGTTTAGGGCTATAAATTTCCCTCTCAAGACTGCCTTTGCTGTATCCCATAAATATTGTTGTTTTTAATTTTCATTTGCATTTATTGTTTGCTGAAGTTATTCCCAAGCTATAAGTTTTTGTTTCTTCAGTTTCTTCTGAGATATCTTTTTTCCTGTAAGTTTTGATAAGTTGTGTTCTCATTTTCATTTTACTGATTTCACTTGCAATTTCTTCTTTGACCCACTGTTTATTTTAGGAGTGGGTGGTGGTTTTTTTTTTAAGCCTCCACACATTTGTGAATTTACCTCTTTCCTGCCCATTAGTGATTTCCGGTTCCATTTCATTATGATCCGAGAAGGTGCTTTGTATAATTTCAGTCTTTTTATATTTATTGAGAGCTGCATTGTGTCCTAACATGTGGTCTGTCTTGGAGAAAGATCCATAGGCACTTGAGAAGAATGTATTACCTGCTGAGTTTGGATATCATGTTCTGTATATGTCTGTGAGGTCTAAGTCGTTTATCACATTGTTCAAGTTCTTTGTTTCCTTGTTGATCTTCTGTCTTGTTGTTCTATCTAATGATGTGAGTGGTGTATTGAAGTCTCCAACGATTATTGTAAAGATGTCTGTTTCTCCCTTTAGTTTTGCTAGAGTTTTTTTTCATGTATTTTGGGGCACCCTGATTAGATGCATATATATTTATGACTGTTATATCTTCCTATTGAGTTGTCCTTTATTAATATGTAATGGCCTTCTGTATCTCTCATAACTCTTTTTGCATTTAAAGTCTGTTTTGTCTGATATTTGTATAGCTACCCCTGTTCTCTTTTGGGTACTACTTGCATGGAATATCTTTTTCCAACTATCATTTTCAGCCTCTTTGTATCCTTGGGTCTAAGGTGAGTCTATTGTAAGCAGCATATGGATAGTTATTTTTTTTTGTTTTGTTTTTTTTATCCATTCTGTCAGCCTATATCTTTTGATTGGAGAGTTTAATCTATTCACATTCAATAATATTACTGTAAATGCATTATTTACCTCCACCATTTTATTCTTTGGCTTTCATATGTCATATCATGTTTTCATTTGTCTTTTTACCTCTTTTGGTTATCCTTCCTGCTATTTTTTCTTTAATTCTTTCCTCCAAGCATCTCTCTCCTGTCATTTTCTTTCAGGCTGTAAGGCTTTCTTAATATTTCCGGCAAAGGTGGATTCTTTTTTACAAACTCTCTTAGTTTCTGTTTAATTTTGAATATTTTATACTCACCTTCATATTTGAAGGACAAATTTTCTGGATAAAGAATTCATGGCTGGTAGTTTTTCTCTTTCAGCGCCCTAAGTATCATAACACTGTCTTCTCACCTCTGTGGTTCGTGATGAGAAATCCGTACTAAGTCTTACTGGGCGTTCCTTGTAAGTGATGTGTTTGCTTCTCACTTGCTGCTCTCAGAATTTTCTCTATCTTTGACATTTGACATTTTGAGTAGTCTGTGTCTTGCAGTAGGTCTATTCAGAGTTATTCTGATTGGGGTACCGTGTGCTTCTTGGACATGTAAGTCCATTTCTTTTGTGAGAGTTGGGAAATTTTCAGATATTATTTCCTCAAATGCTCTTTGTGCCCCTTTTCCCTTCTCTTCTCTTTATGGAACTCCTATGACACATGTTGTGTTTCCTGTTGTCATTCAACTCCCTGAGCCCCTGCTTAATTTTTTCCATTCTTTTCTGTCTTCAGTTTCAGCTGTTCTGTCTTCAGTATCACTTATTCTTTCTTCTATTATTTCTAGTCTGCTTTGCGTGTCTCTAATGTGTTTTTGAGCTCACTTATTGTGTCTTTCATTCCCATGAATTCTGATAATTTTCTATTCAAGATTTCAAATTCTTCTTTGTGCTCTCTCAATATCTTTTTGATGTTGTTTAAAGAGTTAGCCATATTGTCTTTCAACTCATTAATTTGGATTTTGGAAATGAGTGTGCATCTTGTTAATTAGTTGTCCCAAATCCTGTGTCTCTTCTGGGGCTTTGATATATTCCTTTTCTTGGATCATGTCTTCCATTTTCTTAGTATGGGCTTGTAATTTTTTGCTGATATCTAGGCATCTGATTAGGATGGTAGTTTACTCAGATGTTCAATTTCTTTTTCTTTCATAGGGATTTAGTGGCGGGAGACTGTTTGTTACTGTTGCTCTTTGATTCTTGGTTCAACCTGGATTGTTAGGATTGTCCCTGTTAGTTGCTCAAAACTGGGCTCTGGACTCAGTAATGGGTTGCAGATCCATTTCCTAGGTCCTTGGGGAGGGAGGTTGTAAAGGCTGGAAAAAGCCTCTCTCATTTACTTTTTTTTTTTTTTTTTTTAGATTTATTTTTATTTATTATACACCCCCCCTTTTTGCTTGTGCTTGCTGTGTTCATTTTTCTCTGTGTTCCTCTGTCTGCTTGTCTCCCCCTGCTGGGGCAACCTGCCGAGTCAGCTTGGGGCGGGGGACGGGGGAGGGCGAGTTTTAACTCAACAGTTTGCTGTTGCGATTCTTTCCCTTTGTTCCTCTTTCTACTGGGCGGTGTCCAGCCTTTGCCTGGTGTCCTAAACCCTAGAAGATTTTTTTCCAGGACGTTTCACCCTGTCCTCTAGCTATTTTTTCTGGGAGAGGAGAGTCCCAAGTCTTTCTAGTCTGCCATCTTCCTGGAAGTCTGGAAGCCTCTCCATGTGTTCTTGCTCCCTATTTTTGAGACAGTATAAGAGATGCTAGAATAAATAAGAAACTAGCATTATTGATAGATTTCTATTATGTGACAAGAACTGGAATGGTCGTTTTAATATTTTTCCCTCATTTAATCCTCATCCAAATAAGGTGCAAGGTGGGTGTGGTGATCTCATGTTTACATCTGATGAAACTTAAGATCAGATTGATTAAGAAACTTGCCTGTCCCAGTCTGTAAACTATGATTATGAATTTTGTGAGAAATGTAAGCCACTGACTACTGTATGATTGCAATGAAGTCATGCTTCACCTATACCCAGTCTGATATTTTACATGACCTTTAATAATGATACAGGGTTATGAGTCAGACTTTTAAACTTGCCCTTAGTTTCTTCTTTTGTAAAAGTGGACTTGATAATACTTTCGTGGAGTTTTGTAGATCAGAGGTGTCAATTTATTCATTCATTCTGCACCTGTGTTGCATGCCTTTGATGTTTTAAGTGCTTGTGAGGGAGATAGAGATCAGATACACAATCTTAGCCTGAAACAGTTCACCCTGTAGTTAGGGGAGACAAGAAAACAAGTATTACCCATAGAGGTTCTCATGGTAGGTGTTCACAGAGGGGTACACTGTGCTTCAGTCAGGCCCACTAATCCATAGTACAGGCCCAAAGGAATCTTCATGGAGGAGGTGATGCCTGAGTCTTTAAAGTAGAGCGGCCAGGCAGAGAAAGACATAGAAAATGGGAAGAGCTTTCCAGCATGTGCCCGGACAAGGGGCAAAGTAGGTTTGTAACTGCAGGTAAGGTAGTTGAGTGTATGTGGAGGGTGGAGTGTAAGCAGGGGAGTGAGTGGTGGGAGCTGGGGCTCTTAAATCACCAAAGGACCAGAGGATGGAGAGCTTTGAATGTCACATCAGGACTAGTCAGTGCTTGTTGAGCACTCCCTGCTGCTTTGTGTGCTTGAGACAGTCTCTGTTCCTCATGCAGCAGCTTGTTCTAGCAGACCGGGCTGATTCACACTGAAGGAAACTTGAAGGTCAACTTTTCTTTTTATCTCTTAAGCTTAAAAGCAGAACTCATAAATGTTCCCTTTTTCCTGGTCTTTACTTGGCCCTTTTCCAGAGACCAAAAACAGCATTCTAAGCCAAAGGTTCTTTCTGGCCCAGGTTAGAAAGAAGCGCTAAAGGGTTTTCTGAAGCAGTCAAAGCTGACAAATCCTCAGAGTCTCCTCTGTGTTTTCTAGTTGGTCTTTGTCAGTGTTCCTGCCAAAGCTCTGCCTGGTAGTCTAGGACAACTTCCACCTGGTGAGGTAGAAGGGAAAGCAGTGGTGGCCATCCTTCTGCCCCAGGGTGAACGTTTCCCACCTCTCTTTTTATACCTGCACATGTCATTACAGTAGCCACTAGCTATGTGTGGCTATTTTCATGAATTAAATTTAACTAAAATTAAGTAAATTTTAAAGTTCAATTCCTCATCTATGTGTTGCTGGTGGCTACTGTATTGGGCAGTGTAGGTACAGACATTTCCTTCATTATAGGAGTTTCTAATTGGATAGCACTGTTAGTAAGCAAGCTTTTCTTTCCTGGAAAATTTTTAAGAATTTGATAAATGGGTGAATATTTTTAGTTTTAATAAATAAATAGCAAGGGAAGATTTAAACAGTTAAGTTTTTATTTTTATGCTCTCTGATTTAAAATACATTTGCTTGTTATTTATTGAAAATGGATGCTTATTTTCCTTGAAAGTAAAACTTTACTTCTAATGTGGTATGGAAGAAAACCTGGAAATAAAAATACTGGCTATTTCTTCTTAATGAGAGAATCACATTAATTCTTTGAGGGATGTCCTGAATCAGTGAGCACACATAAACAATATGCCTTCTCATGTTTCACCTTGCAGATATTTCTGTTGATTGTCTTCATGTGTATAACATTGCTGATTGCCAGCCTCATCTGCCTTACTTTACCAGGTATGAGCTTAACCTTGTTTTCAGTTAGTACCATCATTAAAAGACTGTTTTAAAGGGTATATCTTGCTGAGAAGTAATTTTTTTCATCAAATATAAATTAGAAATAGTTTCTGTCTCTTACTTTTGGTTGAATATGGGTTATTGATCTATTTAGAGTTCACCATTTTATTGGACTCATTTATGTTAGAACAGGAGGAGACAACTCAAAATAAAATTTATGTACCACCCTCATGTAAGACGTTATTAATAGGGGAAAATGTGAGGGGGGAGGGGGTGGGAAACGTGGGACTCCCCTATACTTTTGATGTAACATCTCTGTAATCTAAAGCTTATTTAAAAATAAAATTTATTATATGAAAAAATATATAATTACTTTTCAAAAAGTCATTTAAATGACTTGTAATTTTTTAAGACAATTCTTTTGATGTTAATTATGTTTGCCATCATTATGTAATTACCTTTCCCCAATCCGTTGTGTACTGATGCTAGAGACTTTCATGAAGCTCGGACTATTTTCCTTCATTGTCTAATAGTCAGAAATACTAATCTGATAGGTTTGTTGGAAATTTCAGATCAACTGTATTTCTTCATCAAACAGAGAAGCTGTAGATTAAAATAATAGTTTGTAATCCTCTCTAGATATCATGGTTAAAATGGGGGTAGAATCCAAAGCCAATGACAAAGTGGCAAAATAGCTTGTGACCCCCACCCACTGTTTATAGCTAGCCAGAAAATTTTAAATCATATTGATGTGTTAATCACTTACATAATCATTAAGTAGAAGATAATTTTCAGCTCTTATCAAACATTAGATGTATATTAGAGTATGTGCCTTGGTTATAATGCTATATATAATTTTGGAGGTCAAATTGGAGCTTTCTCATGAGGACTAAGGCTAGGTAGAAGCAACTGGGAAATTTAATTTCAAGTGAGGTTTCTTTAAAAAAAAAAAAAAATTAGAACGTTTCCTAATCCATAGGAATTGTGATTTTACCTTAAATTGGTAAACGTAAAGATAACCTTTTTTTTTTAAACTATGTTGAGTATTAATGAGTTTTGACCTGTATGCCTTTGCCCTTAAGCTCAGTATTTCTCAAATCACAGCTATTAGAAAGACCAAGTCTAGTTAACTGTCTGAAGTGCAGTAAAGTAAACATCACTTAGAGAACTTAGTTTTTCTACTTTGGACAGTTTTACAGTTATATTTGTAGTCTTTATGTTCTGTTTTCATGTTTTTATCAGAAATATTAAGAAATAACAAAAGAAGGAAACCTAGTTTTAGTTCTTGAACTTGGCAGTAAGAGTAATTTGGTTTAATTAAACTTTGTTAACTAAATATTTCCCTGTTTAAACACATTTCACCATCTAGAAGAAAGAATGCATTTATTTTTAATGATAGAAATGCTTGGTATCATAGTACATGTTTGAAGTAATGAGTGTGCTGTTTCCTCCCCATGGATTACTTTTCTGTAGCTAGAATTTAACTGATATTAGTTACTGCAAATTAAAATCTAACCCTCTGAAAAATAGTTTTTTGGTCAGGAGAAGTACATGACATGTGAAAAAGAAAGTGGCCATTCAATTTATAAAAGCCTGGAGTAGAAATATATATAACACTATACATATCTGTGGAATTATCAATGATGATTTTGAAATCTTTAAATTAACATTGCAGATGTGTTTATTTCATGTAACATTTACATGTATTTGTCTTTGGAAGTGACTTATTTTCATACCCAAACGATTTTGCGAGGTTTCAGAGAACCCTGTGGTTAGCAGCATTGTGACGTGTAAGACTTGGCTGTTGAGATGGTTTAGTTTGACGTGGAGGCACTATGGCTCAGTAGTCACGAGCATGAGTTTTGCCATCGTGTAGACGATGGGTTCAGATCCAGCCTCCTTCTTTGATGACCTTGGGCAAGGTTCTTTTTCTGAGCCTTGGTTTCTTAATCTTTAAAATGGAGACAGTGTCTCCTGGGGGTTTATTGTGAAAATTAATGAGATAATGTATGGAAAATGCTCAGCACACCTACTATCCCCTTTTTGATATTAAATAGTAGTAGTAATACTGTTTTAAGGAGAATTAATCCCTAGAAAAATAACACTGAAAATATGAGTCTCGTTTTCTCTAGCCTTATTAAAAAGTAATATGTAAAGAAAAGTACTAAATTACATACATGATCTTGCCTGAGAGATACTTGTGGCGCATGGTATTACTTATCCATAATAACTCTTTGTGAGGCAGTCACTTAAACAACTTTAAAATCTATTTCATTGAAGTTTTGGTATATTTAGATATCTTATTTTTTGCCTTAGTAAGTTGATATTATTTTATTCTTGTGCTTTTGAAATGTTATTGTGCCCACACCTTATTAAAATAAGTTTAGTTTTCTTTCTTGATAAACTAGCCAGTTGGAAGAAAATTATAAATTTTTTGCATTATTACTAAATATTAAAAGTATTGGTGGGACCTGGATGTGGCTCACATGATTTAGCTCCCTCCCACATGAGAGGTCCCGGGTTTGGTTCCCAGTGCTTTCTAAAAGGGAGAGCAGACAGCAAGTACAAACAGTGAGGGGGTGGGGGAAAATAAAAAAATAAATCTTAAAAAAAAGTATTGGCACAAATAATGGGAAGTAAATTCTTCACAACCTTCCTATTATGTGTATAATGGCTATGATTTCAGTGGCGATAGAAGCAATGACAAAGTAACCCCCTCCAAAGCTTTCTCCAGCCTAAAAGAAAAAGTAATTGATGTGGGAAATCAGAATGCATGTCATGGGAGAGCTTTTCCCCAACCATTGTATTTTAGTTTATGTATGAATCACACAATTGTGCATGCCTTACACTTCATTTTTGTTTTTTTTGAAGACACAGATATATGAAAATTAACGGGTTTTTTTTTGGTCATGTGGCAACACGAGAACACCACCAAAGGCAAGCTTATATTTCTCTTTACATAGCCATGCAGCTCATTCATCAGCCTTTCTGTTTTCAGTATTTGCTGGCCGTTGGTTAATGTCATTTTGGACGGGGACTGCCAAAATCCATGAGCTCTACACAGCTGCTTGTGGCCTCTATGTCTGCTGGCTGACTGTAAGGGCAGTGACGGTGCTGGTGGCATGGATGCCCCAGGGACGCAGAGTGATCTTCCAGAAGGTTAAAGAGTGGTCCCTCATGGTAGGTTTCAGAGTAAAGACTGATCGCATCTGACAGGGGTAGTGAATATTTTCCAGTGATTTCTTTCATCTTCTCATTTTTGTTTCTTTATTATGCTAAAAGTATGAAGAGAGTTAGTTACTTGAATTAGAAGAAATGTTCCTTTAAGACAGTAGTATTTTGGTTCATTCTAAAAACCATAGACCTGAATTTAGATGTACTTGAGGGTAAAGGAAAAACAAGGCACCTAACTATATACATAAGAGGGAAATTAGTTCGGTTCTTCCACACATACCCTATTAGTCTCTTGTTGAAAGACACGTCCTTTCTGAGGCTACTTTAAGAAAGCTAAGGAAGATCCGTAGAAACCAGGGCCACTTTAAAGACTCATTTCATGGGTGCCCTCTTATCATACCTCTGCTCTTCTCTCTGTCTGTTTTGTTCTCTTGCTGCTTAGTCCAAATTCTAGTATAGCCTTGTGGCTAGTGGCAACTGTGTTGGGCAGCACAAGATATAGTACATTTCTGTCAACATAAGTTCTAATGGACAGGCCTGTTCTCGAGGGAAACAGTTTGGTCACCTGACTTGATTGCCTGAGCAAGGTTGTGCAGAGCCCTGCTCCTGCTGCAGTCCATTGCAGGGGTCACAGGCAGCCTGTGCATAGGCCACCACTGAGCCAGTGGCTCTTCTTGGTCAAGTGAAAACCTAGTCCTGAGAATGGGATTGTGATTAAAAGAACACGGACTCCTAGTTAAAATATGTAGTAAAATGAATTTTTTATAATTTCCCCTTTTGTAACAGTAATGTTTTGTGATTTCAGGTGAAAAGCTTTGGCTTTTATAGTCACATATTCTAGAAATCTCATTTAAACATGTAATATAATGTAATATAAAAAATGTAAACTGTAAAGCTATTATATTTGTTCTGTTAGGCATCTGGTTAAAGAAGAAAAATAAATTTCAAAATAGAGTAAAGAGTTTGGCTGAAAAATCAGAGAGATCACTTGATGCTGTGACCTTTTGTTTCCTAATAGATAATGAAGACATTGATAGTTGCGCTGCTGCTGGCTGGAGTCGTGCCACTGCTTCTGGGGCTTCTGTTTGAGTTGGTTATTGTTGCTCCGCTGAGAGTTCCCTTGGATCAAACTCCTCTTTTTTACCCATGGCAGGTAAATGCATGTCTTTTGCACGTGATGCTTTGTTAAGGATTTGGGGTCAGAAAAATCCTTAATCAATTTCAGGGATTTTAAGCAATTTGTTTAGAGAGACTTCTTAATTTTTTTCTAATCTAGAAAACCATGTGAAATTGATTAAATGCCTTTTGCAGACATTACTTACCTTGGTGAACGAGCACATTCAATTGTCAAGGGAGCAGAAGCTAGGTTGCAGGGGTTGAAAAGTGAAGGGTAGGACAGTAAGTGCAGATAACACTTCCAAGGAATTTGGCTGTGCTTGAAGAAATCAAAGGTGAGAGGGGGAAATTAACATTTCTCTATTTAAAGAAAAAAAGCTTTTAACCTTTTGCTTTCAAAGTATGCAGATCATATAAACTCCTTTGAAAGAGCTTACACTAGCTACTCATTTAGGCTTCACCAATATTTAAACCTACAAACGAATGTGGTCTTTAACATTTCACCTTTCAGCTAGGGTGAAGTACCTTGCTCTTTTATCTTTGAGACTTTGTTTTGGTCAGCCACAGGCGTGCCTTTTGAAATATACCAAAGATTGGTCGGTCTTTATAAAGGGTATTTATTTGGGGTAGAAGCTTACAGTTACCAGGCCACAAAGCATAAATTTCTTCCCATACCAAAGTCCACGTGTTGGAGCAAGATGGCTGCCGACGTCTCCAGGGTTCAGGCTTCTGGGTTCCTCTGTTCCCG
>PVKH010049228.1:0-10126 GCA_004027955.1 Chaetophractus vellerosus | reverse complement strand
AGTTTGTGGCTCTCATAATCTTAGTTTAAAAATTATATTTGCATTCAGTTATCCTTGGAATAAAAATGACAGGAAAAAATGGAAACAATTAGATAAACCTGATTTTAAGTGTAGTCAGTATTTCAGCTTTCTTCTAAGATCAAACCCTTACCTTAAAGAAGTAAGAAAGAAAGAGCACGGTGTATAAAAAAGCCAAAATTAAGTAGACTAACTGCACAGATTAAGATGACTCCATGATCCAAGACAATTCTTTATGCATAAGAGAGACAATTCTGGGAAATTTTTCAAATTTAAATGGCATATAACCTCCCTATGATGATTTCTTTATTCTCTAGCAAAGTGAATAAATCAAGGAAATACTCATAGAAAATTTCAGAAGACTTTTAGTCAATAATTATAACCTTCTACTAAAATGAATTTTTTTTAACAATATAACAACGGAATATCCATGTCTGGAAGTTTTAAAAAGCTGATGCCTATTTGTAGATGACCCCATGTCATTCAAGCTAGTACTTCATTATATTGCCTTCCCTCTGAATTTAGCAAGAACCATGAACAGCCAATTGTTTACTTTGCTTATCAGCACACACCAAGTGAACTATTTATGATGACTAGGCATATTAAGAATAGATAGACACTTGTAGTTGCAAGAGAAAGGATGACTACCCATAAAGAAAGTGTCCTGGTGGCCTGAAAACATTGATAAAACATCCAAAGTTGTCTAACTATAACTTTTCTCACATATAGGATATCCTTCACATATAGATTTCTGATTATTTTTTCTAATTCTACAAAAAAGTCAATTTTCTCCAACAATAATCGGAGAATATATTTTGATCCTGGACAACAAATAGCACCATGATATTTTTAAAAAACAACTTTTACTGAAGTAAACTATATATAAAATTTTGCAGAAATTATCATTGTGTAGCTTGATAAATTTTAACAAAGCAAATACACTCATGCAAATAGCACCCCAAATGAGATGCCATCATAATTTTACACCTGTAAACATATCCTATTTATACTTAACTTCATAAATGGAATTGCATTTTATGATCACATCAGAGTGTTCTTGAAGAGGATTGACAAAGCCCTAAATTGTTTGTGTAATCAAGCCTGCATTCAGAATTTGATTGCTGACTATATTATTCAAAAGCATTCATTTGAGCCTGAATAAAGAAAAAATGGCTGAAAACCAGTTATGAACCTACTTTATTCACATTTCCCCTTCCTCACCTAATAAATAATCAGCATAATTAGGTAGCCACAACCCTATCAAATATCTATCTAGAAATATTTATTTAGTGCTTGGGCATATGTGGTGCTATGCTAGCAACTAAAATTTTATAGCGCAAATAATAACTATTGATTTCCTTATTAAGGTTTCTTAACTCTGAAAATCTAAGGTAATTAAAACATTGGATATTCAAGTTATGCTGATGTCCTTTCAGACCAGCTTTTTCATCACCAGATTTTTGACTGTGGTATAACATTCCATTACATTTATTTTCATAAGTTCACTTTTCCTTGCCCTTTTTCACTTTTTAAAGACAGCTTATTAAGATATATTTCATATACCATACAATTCACCAATTTAAATAGATAATACAATGGGTTTCTGTATAATTACAGGTTTGTGCAACCATCACCACAATCAATTTTAGAATATTTTCATTTCCCAAAAGAAACTCTGTACACAATAGTCATCACTCCCCATTTCTCCCAGCCCTAGGCAACCACTAATCTATTTTCTGTCTCTATGGAATTGCCTAATCTGTACATTTCATATGAATGGAATCATATAATATGTGGTCTTTTGTGTCTGGCTTCTTTCACTCAGCGCAATGTTCTCAAAGTTCATCCATGTTGTAGCTTTTTATTTATGCATGCATTTGTCACATGTGTCTATCACATAGTAGGCACTTAAGGTTTATTGAACAAATACTGTGTCAAAAGCCATTGTACTACCATGTTCCTTTGCACAGAAACCTAAGCCTTGTTTACCCCTTCTTTCATTGACAATCCATATGGAGAATTCAAGTTACCCATGGCTTTCTTGGCCTGCATGTGGAAGGACAATGCTGAACCATAATAACAACCTAATTTCCCCTAGATTTTTATTCTATAGTATGCACCACCACATTGGTTATTTTATTTCCTCATAACAAAATCTCAAAGAATGGGATTAACTTGGGTTTGGAAGTATCAGACATAAACTTTACTCCTAGGATTTTGTACATATGGAAACATCTCCTTAGAGAACCCACCATTGCTTTTATCTCAGACCCTTTGTCTGATGTCATTCTTTTGCTCACAAAACACTGTATTTCTCTATCATAATTTGCATAAAATCAAACTACAAAAAGAAAAAAAAAAACTTTTCTTTTACCATGGCTAGATTGTCTAGTTTGTCAGCTTCTTGAAGGTGGGAACAGTATCTGTCTGTACTTAATAAGCTTGTGTTAAATGAAATGTTATCTGTGTTTAATAACTTGCTCAACTCATAGATTATTCACGAGGATTTTGTGATAGTACCCCAATCTGAATCAATATTTCTTTCCATATACCGCTTTCACCACTAGTACAACTTTGTGCTAGTCTTCCTATATATTTCTGTTTCCCCTTACTAGAGTTAAAGCTCCCTACAAGTAGAGATTTCAACTTTCTCTTCTCTATGATGCTCATCTATTATTAATGTGCTTATTAAGTCTATGCTGAATTGCATTTATATTCCTTCACCATTTCACTTGCAACAAGGTCAAGTGGCCAGCATTATATCTTCCATTGACAAGTATGGATATATACTAAAAGTGGTTGCAGAGAATATGAAAATTGTAGAAAGTATTGATTTTCAGGTCTATAATGGATGACGTGGAAGAGTATTTTAAAATTACCAAAGAGTCCCAAATTTTGCTTGACACTTTTGTGGGACAACATTAATAATATCAAAGTTTTCATTTATCACTGTTACATAATTAAACAGAATTTCAAGTGTTCAACACTGAGAGCTACGTGTGAACCTCACTGTCATATTAGGAAAGAGTCTAAAGATATTGAATAGACTCAAAGGATCCTCATACATGATCTGTGAAATTCAAACCTTAATTTGCCATCATAAGCAGGTTAGTAGTTACTACCAAGGATGAAAAAATGTTTTTTGTGGCTGGCAGCACCACTATAACATTTATGTGTTTCTGGGACAGAAAAATGATTGATATAGAATAAAACTAGAAACAAAGTCAAAGTGGAAATAGCCCATTTCTCTGTCAATATAAAGTCATGACACTATATAAAACAGTATATCACTTCTAAAACTACAATTTGATATTGTTATGTATAGAATCCCACCCCCCCAAAAAAACAAAGAAAGTCTAGGAACTGACATGAGTAAATAAAGCTCAGGAATCTCTAAGCAATTGGACTTGAATTAAACATGATAATTTCTAACATGTTTTCTCCACTAATATTACCAAATTGGCCTTATAGTTTTGTCTTTTATTGCCAAAGAGAATGTTTCTGCCTTGTAAAGAAAAAAAAATGGTATATTAAACCCATTTTTAAGCAGCTTTCATTTTAGAACTAATGATATGCCACTTTAGGAAAATTTGAAATAGCAAATCATCATAAAATTAGTGGTTAGGAGGTATCAAATCAGATATTTAATCTTGTTGTTTTCTTGATAAAATAATTCTGCATAGGATGCAAAAAGAGAAAAATCAAAGTTACAAAATATTTATAGTACACAAAATATTTTATATGTGTACTGTAGAAACAACTGAAAATGACACTACACATTGAAAAATATCTCAATTCTTTCAAAAACTCTTTCTAGTTGAGAACACTAAGAGAACTACATGATCTTCTCCCTTACATTCTTGCTATTTACTATTTTATTGGCAGAATATATTTAACAGGAGAAAAAAGTAGATACTGAAATGAGAATGTGGGATACTAATTCTTATTCAGCCCCAAATCCTCCACATTCTAGAAAATGTATAATTTTAACAAATTGATATAAAATTCGTTTTGGAAGATGCAGATACAAAGAAAGTGTAGGCTACAGAAAAAGCGAAAACTAATGGATAAAATGATCAAGTACACAGCTAAGCAATGGAAACAAAAGCAAGTCAAAAATTAAAAACCGGAGATGCAAGAAACCCTGAATCTTGACGTGCCCTGGATTTGACTGCTTTCTTCAATAACTAAGGGGCTTGGATAATTAGACCAAGTATATACAAGACACCAGGCCTTGATCTCAAAGCTCTGGGTGGTTTAAACATCCCTGGGAGTTCACAGCAATGAGTTTACCATACATGAAGAGTCCATGAAATTAGTCCATAAAAATAGTCCTTTATTAATGATTATGCAGAGTTATTGGCAGAAATAAAATGCAAAATATCTTTGAAGGGATAGTTTCTTTGAACCATCTGATGAGAGGATAGTCGCCTAAGATACAAGAAGGATTGTGATGAAAGAGAGTGATATGCATAGGTAATTACAAAGGAATATTACTTGTATAGCAAAGAAAAATAATAATAATGCCTTATTGGATTGAAAACTATTTTTTAAATATAAAACAAATAACATATTAATCAAGAGAAGAAGAAATTATTGCCAAAATCTTCCAAGGTTTAGGTATCACACAAGAAGAGGGGAAATATAAGATAGTAATTAAAGAAGGAGAATACCATCTGAAAAACTCTACTCATGAAAACTGGATACCTCTTCCTTGATTGACACATAAAAAATAGAAGTGTTTCCTTAAACAAGAAAGGGGAACTTAATTTTAGCGATGTCATGAGATCTTATCCAATTCAAGGTGAAATGTGTAGGTATGTGAAATACAATTCTTCATCCTTCAATTATTATTTAAATTCATTATAAAATTCTTGATATGGGTATAATTAAGGCTAAACTGCAAAAAGCAATGGCTTGATACAGCTTCATCACTGGAGATTATAAATTTATGCCTTCTTTGGCTGGGATTAGTTACAATGATTAAAATTCACTTTATAATATTTAGGCATCAACTTGTTTTCAAAAGCTAACATACAAAGTCAGAAACTGGAAAGAGGAAATGAATTCACAAAGAGCAGTTAAGTTCCCTTGTGGAAATGGCATAAATACAAATGAATAAATTGAAAGGTCTTTCTTATTTGCATATTTAAAGAATAATAAGAAACAGACTGTTTTTAATTATTTCCATCTTAATATATTGTACAGCCTGACAAGTTTGCATTTGAGAGCCCTCCATTTTATATGAACAACAATACCATGAAACTTATTTTATTCGGATATTGTGTTACATAGTCAAGAGTGAATCCAGGATTTGTAGACTCAGTTTTAGCTTGTGTGCATTATAGTACCTTTAGGTATATGCTTTCAAATTGCCGTGTTCATGTATCTTTCAAATAGCCAGATTCATGCAATTTGGTAGGAGCATGTGGGGAACACTGCCAACCATCACTTGCATATATACTTGCTTTTTCTGACAATATTACCTCTGACAAATGGGAGAGATACAACATACTGTTAGTAGTACTAGCTGATATCATATTGATAGACAAAAATCTTTTTATGTGCAGATGACAGTAAAACCACTGTAGATAAAATAAAATCAGCTAATTCTTTGAAAGTATGCGGACTAGGTCATCAATTGGAATAAACTTGCTGGTTATTTACTCTAGTTCCCCGGAACTAACTATTGGGCTAATCTAGCCAAAACAGCCATTCTGATAATTGTATGTGTAGAAGATATCATGTGCTACCAATGAAAATAGTATATAAAATGTTAAAAAAATTTTGAGATGTTGCAAAAAGGAAAAATCCACTTTTAAAGTAGCTAGTATTAACCTAACTAAAACCGTCAAGTATTTCCTAAATTCCAAAGCTGGGCACATGTTGAACAATTTTTATGGAAACATATCAGATATCCCAAATTCAACACTTTTAACTAAGGAAAATTCTACTTTTCAAATTTCATTGAAATTATTGCAAAGATAAAAGAGAAGGAGGAAGTTGAGAAAAAGGACAAAGGAATCCATAAATTCCCAGAAACATGAGTAGACCATGAATTTAGAAGAATTTTTGCAAGAAGAAATGTCTACAGGATTAGTTTGATTGAGAAACTAAATATAGGAAACCATTTTCCAAATTGACACAACAGTGTCCTCCAGATGTGATAGATTTTCTGTCCATTGGTTAAAATTTCAAACCCTTTATCTAGATTAAATAGCCAGTGAAATAAAGGGCCAGGATTTGAACCAGACATTCTGATTCTGGAGCTAAACTCAGAGCTATTCTCTATACCTTATTGACATTGAAAGATATAGTTGACATACTATACGGAAAACAAAAAGTACAGAATAATTAATATAGTATGAATTCATTCTCATAATAACAAAACAGAGTGCTAGGTATATGCCTATCTAATATCGCTAGTGACAGAGGAATTAAATTTTATATTTTATTTAATTTTAATTAGGAAGAATTTAAATTTAAATAGCCACATTTGTGTAGTGACCACCATATTGGAAAACGCAAATCTAAAGGATAACAACTACAAAATCTTATGTAATCAACATAAACAAGGTCATATAACACGATGTTAAGAAGAATGAAAACAAATAAATTATTCTATTCAATTCAAACAGTAAAAAAATTAATAATTAATATATGTAATAGATTAGTAAAAACCAAATTAGATTTCCTAAAATGTAAATCCCAACAATTAGAGAACTAAAAAATAAACATGAAAGTGTTTTCTCTTATTTAAAAGAAATGCAACTAAATTAAATAAGGATCTAAAGCATCTATTCAAGAAAAGGGAGAAACCACAAATATAAAATTTAGTGTTACATAAATATAAGAATAAATATTAATCAGTATCTTATAAAATAATAAAAGTACTTCATTAAACTCTATGCAAATACATTGGGAATATTGGATCCCATAGCTATTTACTAGGAAATTATAAACTATTTTTGACACAGGGACAGTTATAAACAGATCGTGGACCATAAGAGAAAACAAGTTGTCAAACATCTTTCCCTGCCTCTCCCATACATGACTGTCCTTCTGACACTCATACAAATGAACAGATTTAGTTAACTTTACAGATAAATGAAATCCAACTACCAATGAAACAAAACTTCACTGCCATACTATTCAAAACAATACTCAGTGGATTCTTAAAAATTCTTTTTACAAAAGTATTATATATAATAATTAATTTGGCGATAGTTAGCCTATTCAAATATATTTTAGACATCCTCACTCTCTATGTGCATTAAAATTTGTTTTGTCAATATGATTATAATTAATCTTCAATCTTGGATGTATTGTACATAGGGATTTGATTATTTTTCATATATATTTGTAATGTAGAGATTTTTCTTTTTTAATGTAGAGTTAATAGTTTTTGCCTAAAACGATACCTTTTTAAAAAATATTTATTCCTTTTTGAATCTGTGGTGAGAACTTGGAGAATAAATAAAAGTATATGTATTTTTTTAGTTGATGAAGAACTGACCAGTTGACTGGGAAGTAGTTTGCAAGCAAAGGTTTGATTGCTTTGGCACTACAGGAGAGTCTGTACATTGCATTAAGCCTCAGAACAACTCCGGGCCATCGGTCTGAGGAACATACCTTTTTATGTAATTCCAAAAACAACTGTAGTCTATTACACTTGGTTAGGAGGGAGTAACAGTTTGCAATATAAACCATTTCTCTGCTTGAATTAAGAAATTTCTCTGGTTAAATTAACAAAAGGGCATATAGTTGGCTACGTAACTTTTTGGAAAATTTTATGATTAGCAGCCAATCAGCTTTGTAAGCAAGTTTGGGATATTTTTATTTTATTATAAAGGCAAGGAGATACAATATTCAAAATGTTTTTACAAATACTAATGTCAGCTAAAATGACTACCCAGAAGTAATAATGATAGGATCCTGGTTCTTTTTTTTTTATTTTTCCTAATTCTTGTCTCAAAAAGAATGTCTTGTGTTTCTTCCTGAAATTTAAGCAGTGAAAGAAATAGAAAACTTTGTTTTATTTTATTTTATTAAAAAGTATTTTCCTATTTAAAATGCATGGATTTTATAAAATGCACTTTTAAATTTACTGAAAATATATATGTGCATGTATAAACATTTCATTTACAATAACTGTACATTTTTTTATATTTTTTCTAGTTAAGGAGAAGTTTATACTCTCTTTTTTTTAGGTGCCAGGGGCCAGGGATTGAACCTGGACCTTGTAGCTGGGAAGCTGGCACTCAGCCACTAAGCCACATCATTGTCCCTGAGTTGGTTTTTTTCATTTGGTTTGCTTGTTGTCTGTTTTTTATTGTTTTTTTTTTCAGGAAGCACCAGGAACAGAACCCAGGACCTCCCATGTGGAAGGTGGGTGCTCAATTGCTTGAGCCACATCCGCTTCAAATTTATACTCTTAAAGGACTTATTTACATTGAATAAATCCTTGAATACCCAGTTTATGCTTTTAATGAAACTTCATTAATGCTTCATATTGTTTAAGTTGGTATTCCTGGTTCTTCCCTTACTACTCATGTAAATTTAGCAAAGTTGCTTATCCTGCCTGTTGTGGTCTGGAGCTCCATACCCCAGAAGAAAGTGTTTGTAGACTTGATTCATTCCTGTGGGTGTGAACCTTTGTAAATGGGACATTTTAATGAGATTATTTGAGTTTAGATGTGGCCCAGCTGAGCTGAGATGGGACTTTTTTTTATCATGACTAAAAGTCTTATAGAAAGGTCACAGAGAGAGAGAAGTACAGAAGGAACAACCAGAAGCTGAGCATCAATGGAATCTGGAAAAAAATGAGAAGCCAGGAGAGGCTGTCATATGCATTGTCATGTGACGAAAAGCCAAGCACCAATGATCACTGTCAGCCAGTCCCAGAATGCCACAGCCTTCTGGGAGACAACATCGCCTTGATGACACCTTGATTTTGGACTTCGAACCTCAAAATCAAGAGCCAGTAAATCCCTATTGCTTTAGCCAACCCATTGCATGAAATTTGCCTTAACAATGAGGAACCTAAAACACTCCCTATGCCACAGGTTCTTTATCTGTTAAAATGGGGATAATAATAATAAATTCCACAGGTTTATTGTTAGGATTTAAGATGAAATATTATATTTTAAAAAATTAAAATATAACAAGAAATGAGAAAATTCCAAAATTAAACTATTAGCTTTATATTTATTTTCATAAATTATAGATTTATAGATCATTTGGTCTTATATTATAAATTTAGCAAGCCAGCATCATAATTATATCATTTGTAACAGCTTGTACTTCATTTCTGTTCAATCTAGACTACTGGATTATAGATAATATTTGAACCAGACTTGTAGAAGTTGCTTTTCATGGGTGCCCAAAGACTCCAAGAAAAGAGCTACCTCAACCAATAGAAACATTAGTACATGTATTTTGGCTCAAAGATAATGAACTAAATCAGAGGGGCCAGATAGCACAGTCTGTTCATTAGATTGACTTCCAGCTCAGCCCTTAGGAAACAGCATCTGAATCCTAAGATAAGAGGAGTACAATAAATCATCAAATGATAAAAAAGGAGCTTTTCAGAATGGCCTGTTAGGTCTTCTCTGATAAAAGGCAGTGCAAAAGAGAGAACATATGAGAAGATAGCATTTTAGACATTGGCTGGCACAAACATTGATAATGCTTTTTAACTGGCCCTTATGATGGTAAAACCTTCAGAGAGCAGAGTTATTTCTGATTTTGTTTGGAATGAGAAGAAATAGGAAACACACAAGGGAGTTCAGGATAATGGCAGAAGTGTAGGTTAGGCTAACTACATAGTCAGAAAATCCTAGAGTTATCAGAAGGAATTGAGAAAAGAAGGCATTTTCACAATCAAAACCATAGTTCTACCCTTTGCCACAATGATTTTTACTGTGTTCCTTAGGTTTCTGTTGACTAGGAAACAGATACATTTGCACTCATAGAATGCAATGTGTGTATAAATGTGTAAATTCCTGCTAGTCCTGAACTATTCCTGCACTTGCATGATGCCCCTCGCTGCCAATAGAGGCAGTGAAGGTTGATTAATGTTAATTGTCCAGGATTCATTCTAGTTCTA
>PVKH010049227.1:0-10121 GCA_004027955.1 Chaetophractus vellerosus | reverse complement strand
AAAAAAAAAAAAAAAAAAACAAAATGTTTCAATAAATTTTTACAAATCAACCATACAAAAAAAGGAAGTTAGGTTTTTATTTGGGAAAAATTTGAGAGGGGTAGGGAGCGGGGCTTATGGGAATACCCTATATTTTCTATGTAACATTTATGTAATCTAAGCATCTTTTTTTTAAAAAAAGTATATTAAAAAAAATATCTTGGGGGCCGGCCGTAGCCCAGTGGATAGGGCGCAGGCTCACCACATGGGAGGCCCCGGGTTCAGTTCCTGGGGACCTCTCCAGGTGGGCGGATGGCCTTTAGAACGGCAAGGCATCATGGGTGGGGCAGAGCCACCGTGGGCAGGGCAAAAAGCCGCCATGGGCAGGGCAAAGCCACCACAGGCAGGGCAAGCCGCGCGCAAATGGAAGCAAAAGCCGCCTGTAAACGGAAGCAAAGAGCCGTCCGCGAACGGAGCAGACCCACCTGTGCAGTGAGCTGACTTGGCACATCACCACAACGGGGGGAGACAGAGCAGACACAGAAGAACACACACACAAAAAAATGAACACAGCAAGAGCAAGCAGAAGGGGGGTGGATATGTAATAAAAAAATAAAAAATAAAAAAGTAAAATAATAATAATAATAATTTAAAAAAATATCTTTGGGGAGCAGATGTGGCTCAAGAGATTGGGCTCCCGTCTACCATATGGGACGTCCTGGGGTCTCCTGGTGAAGGAAAGTGGGCCTCACAGAGAGGTGGTACAACAAGATAGATACAACAAAAAAGAGACACAGAGGAAAGAACCGATGAGAGATACAACAAACCAGGGAGCTGAGATGGCTCAAGCGAGTGAGTGCCTCTCTTCCACATTGGAAGGTCCCAGGTCCAGGATCGATTTCCTGTGCCTCCTAAAGAGAAAATGAGAAGAGAAGACAAGCAGACATAGAAAAACGCACAGTGAATGGACACAGAGAGCAGACAGCAAACTCAAGTGGCAAGGGGGGTGGGGGAGAATAAAAAAAAAAAAAAACTTTTAACTTAAAAAAAAAAGTAAATGACAGTACAGGAATTCTAATTTGGATGGAATGCTCCCTTAGATAGATAAAAGTATAATGCACCAAGTTTCGGTTACAATCTTAACTGCCACAAAGGAATAAGAGGTTACTTATGTAAACTTTTAGTTTGCTGCAGGTACACAAAATGCCTCAAATACTAAATAATGGTTTTATCATTAGTTTTAAAGAATTACATATTTTCTTGGAAAGTGGAGCTTATTCACAAAGCAAAAAATATAGAAAATTCAGTTTGCTTTTAGAGTTCAAAAATGTTTCAGTGAAACATCTGTTATAAATTTTTAAAACCTGTTCCAAGGCAAAGCAATCAAATTTTCACATCTTCCATTATTTTCCTCTTGTCACTATTAAATATCCTTTGCATATTTAAAGTCAAACAGAGACTTTTGAAGATAATCAATGTAATGATAAGGGATTTTTTTGGTTGGTTGGTTTGAAACCAGTTGGAAGTAATATGTAGAACATGATAAAATAATTTAATTTGCTAATGTTTTAACCAAATTAGCTATCTTTATAATTTCATGTCTGTTGCACTTTAAACAATTGCCTTCAGGCACTGCAAAATATCTTTTTACATTTAACTGTTACTCATAAAATTTGAGGATGAAGATTCAATTATTCTTATTAAAAATATGGGAGCTGATGTGGCTTAGTGGTTGAGTGCCGGCTTCCTACATACAAGGTCCCGAGTTCAATCTCTGACCCCTATTCTTCAATAAGTAAGTAAGTAAGTAGGTAAATAAATAAGTATATTACTAGATTATTCTGCTGATTTACCTTTTACTTCATTTATGTTTTATTCTTTGTTCCCTATCAAATTATGATTATAAAATAAGAATATTTATTAAATTCCCTTAGATAAGTAGAGAGGAACCTTTTGAAAAAAATAAATGTCAGCAGGGAGGCTTATGGATTTGAGGTATAAATAAGAAAAAATGGTCTTGAGTCTGCAGGCTGAGATCTTTGAGTACTACATTTCTCCCACTGGAGTCAATATAAATAATCCTTGTGTTTCACAGAGTCAAATTTCTCCTGTTTTGCTAGCTGACATTATCACTTAGAAGTAGCTCTCTTCTGAAGAGGGAAGGGCTCAACTTTCTGGTTGCTTCTGTGAGATGGCTGGAGTTCATAGATATTTCAGCAGCTTTTTACTTATATAGATCTCCCTGTTCTTTGATAATGCCAAAAACATCAAAGCCTCCTCAGGGAAGAGAGAGATCAACAATTAGTACATTTTAAAATATAAAATAGTTAAATGAACATTTAAAAATAATCAAAAGAATTTTTTTCATCTTCTATGATATGGCCCCAGTAAAGAAATATACTCGGAGTTCTTCTACACATATCCTCAATAGAAAGTTCTCTGTGTCAATCGTTAAGTATTTAAATTAAAAAATCAAAAGAAGTTGTCCACATGAAGTGGCTATTCACATTCCATGAATTCATGTGTTTGGGTTGCTTATAACTCAATACTTTGCAAATTAAGTTATGAATTTATTCCTATTTCAAGGATTACCCTCACTGTAATCACCATACCCTGCATGTGCACTTTAGGTAAATATATTCCATTAGGGAGACATAAGGTTACATCCTGTGTATGTATCCACACAAACTCTTTCCCCTTTAAGGGCAGAACTTTAATTCAAGGAGGCTGTAAATATGCACATAACATCCATATGGAAATAGGCTTATACTGGAAATGATCTAGCTGTTTATAGACTTGTTTCAATTCTGATTGACAGGTGAGATAACAATTACTTCAATTTGGGGGACATGAGCCTATGAATCCTCAAAGAGATAAATCCTTATTCATGGTGAGAAAAAGTTTTATCTGCACAAAGAATAAAATTAGGCTGATATTTGTGGCTTGGATGTTACCTTATTAGTTCTAATTGTGAGGTATTTCAAAAGATTTTCAATCATTATGATGAGCTCAGGTTTATGTTCATATGATATCAAAATATTCCATGGAATTTATATTTTTCTTTTAAGGGCCATGAATAACATTTGACAAAATAGCTACTTCAGAAAGTTTGTTCCTCAAAAAGCAATCTCCTTTAAATGATTTGGACACAAAGTTTGCCATTGCACTGTGATTTACATTCACTGAGTAATTATCAGGAAAATGCTCATAAAAAATATTAAGTGATGTATCTTTTAGACATGAGACAGTAAGACTATATTCCTTCATAGAAATGACCTAAGAAAAATGAATTATATCTGTAGCCATTTGATGTAATTATGAATTCCAAAAATCGATATTGAGTCATGCTAGTAAACTGATCTGCTAATTTGGGCATGATTAAGTTATGATTAGGGCATTGAGCCCTACCCTTTGGTGGGTGGGGGAATCAAATGCAAAAGGACAGAGGGAGCAGATTTGAGAAGCAGTTTTGATGTTGGAGTTTGCATGTTGGAGAGAAGGCCCCAGGAGAAGAGAAGTGAGCCCGTTCGCCTGATAGTCTACAGCTGGCCTTGTGGAGGAGGAAACAGAAAAGCTAAGCCCGGAGAGAAACACAGAAACACAGCCCTGGGAAGAGAGGAACCCAAAAAAGGCTAAACTCTGGCCAACGTTGGCAGCTGTCTTGCTCCAACATGTGGCAAAGGACTTTGGTGAGGAAAGAAATTTATGCTTTATGGCCTGGTTACTGTAAGCTAATACCCCAAATAGATACCCTTTATAAAAAACAACCAATTCTTGGTATATTGCAAAGGCACCCCTTTGGCTGACTAATACAATATCCTTCAGCATAAGTAAAGTAAAAGCAAAACTGAAGAAAATTATGGGATGTTGCTTAACAGCCTGTGAAATCTACACACCTAGAAATTCCGAATAAGTGCAGATTATGGTGTATGAAATTTTTTTGTCCTGTTACATGCCTCTAGAAGAATAATAAGAGTTGACCAATATTTAGGATTTTATGTAAAAACAAATCACATTTTCAGTTTATATAATTGGCATGGACTAGGTACTAGTTTACCTGCTAAACCTGAGATTGAATTATAAAAGATTTTGAGACTCGAAACACTGTGCGTGATAAGGGAATGTCACTAGCTTAGAATTCCAAAATTGTTTCCAGTTCCTGCTCTACTACTACTTAACTTGTTGGTGATGTTGAGTAAGTCACTTTCACTCTATGTTTATCATGTTCCTTATCTTCAAACTCAAGCATTAACTAGATTATGTCTAGGATTTTGGGACAGCTCCAAGTATCTATGAATTTAAGTTGTAATGTTGACTGGTTAATTATGATAGTGATGTTAATTGAATTCAGTGCTACTCTCTAATCTGTACAATAATTCTGTAAGGTATTTATAATTATCTCCATTATATCTGAGGTAATTGAAGCTAGAAGAGAAAAAAGCATTCAAGTTCATACAAGTAGTGACACAGCTAGAATTTATTTGATCTCATTGCTCATGCCATTTTAATTGCAAAAGTATTAATTTTTATAATATATTAATAAAGAATGAAAAGAAGGGGGCCAGCTGTGACCCAATTGGTAGGGTGCCGGTTTACCACATGGGAGGCTCCGGGTTTGGTTCCCGGGGCCTCCTCGAGTGTGCAGACTGCCTTGAGAAGGCAAACCATGGCAGGCAGGGCAAGCCGCCATGGGCAGAGCAAGCCCCCGCGAGCAGGGCAAGCCCCCGCGAGCAGGCAGGCCACCATGCCGTGAGCTGACTTGGCGGGTCGCCACGGTAAGGGGAGACAAGCAGACACAGAAGAACGAAAAAGATGAACACAGCAAGAACAGGCAGAAAGGGGGGGATATATAATAAATAAATAATAAATCTTTAAAAAAAAAAAAAAGAAAGAAAAAGAAGCTAGGACCCAAGATATATAGCCTAAAATGAGGGGACAACACACAAAAAAATATCTACAGTATTAAGTAATGCCAGAAAATAGAGTATTCACTAGAAAAGAACTTTAACACATACCCCACACAAAATAGAGACTATGAAGGTGGTGGTAAACATTTCATATGTGAAAATCTTTGAATGGAAATACATGAAAAAGGAAACCTAATTTGCAAAGAACTGTATCAAAGCAAATGTAACTAACAAATTGTTGACCATAGATAAACAGTAGTCTGTTTTTTTGGACTGAAGTTGTAGCCCTAGGAATAGAAACTTGTACATGCATCCAACAAAAATCACCCTTGGAAGTCTGACTAAAATGAGAGTTACAGAAAGCTGCCAGGATTATGTGTTAGAAGATAAAAGAACCTGGCTGCAACTTCCTGAGGATCTCATTCCATTTGACACTAAGAAAAAATGTAATTGCTTTATGTATTCTTTATTCACTAATTCACATGTCCTGTAAAAAGAATAAACTTGGAATAAGAGAGATATTTAAATTCTATCACATTAATACTAAGTATCGTTAAAGTATGAATTCATTTCTGGTATGTAATAATTTACTAAATGGAGAGTTTCCAAATATACAATGACATTTTACTTCAAGTATAATTTATCAGCGCTAATGCCATTTTTGCAAGCAATATGTTTGACAGTCTATAAATTCAGATAACAGCCATTCTGTGTTTTCCACATTTTTAGCATATATTTTTAATGAACATTTTGTATCATACTAAAAGATAAGATTATATATCCCTATCTTATACATAATAAACAAGTGTTTATTTACCTTAAACCTAGCACTGTGGCCGGACAAAAATGTCTTTAATTACAGATGCTGGAGAAGTTCTAAGCATCTGAATAAAAATTCTCTTTGAATATTTAATTACTACTCAGGTAAAATTTCCAGAGAAACCTCTACTAAAAAAAAGATATATTTTTCAATTCATAGTAAAAATTGAAATATACTAAGAACATAACAGGACAATGTCTTGCTTTTAAAAATAGCTTAAACTTGCAATATCCTTTAGAAGAAAAAAGTGAAGAAAATAGCATCATTCTGTTCAATGCTTCCACCACACTGAGTTTCCTTATTTCCTTGGACAAATTCTACAAAAATTTTATACCGTGTTTTTATTCTGCTTGGATCACTGTTTCCCCTTACTCTACCTGCCTATGTCCCACTTTCCCTTTAGATCTCAGCTTACACATGACCTTCTCCTTAAGGCTGTTTGAGAATTAAATAGATGTGAATTCTCTGTTCTCACTGTACTCTTTAGTTTCATTATCATAATGCAGCAATTGTCACACTATGATAATCGCTATTTAAACTGTTTTCCCACCAGACCATAAACTCTTATCTAGTGAATTAATTAATGACGGGATAAGTGAATGGAAAGGACACTGGGACTGAATGCATGCCCCATTGGCTTTTCAGATAAGTGGTGTAAGAGTCAGGCATTTTCACACAGTGCAAGCTGATGCCATGGCCCCCAATAAATGGCAACACAGAATTAAATCCTTCAATTGCTATACCACCACTAGAGAAAATAAACAATATAGTAATAGTAAAGAATTTTAATGCTAAGTTTTAGAGAGATTGTTTCAACTCTTTGACAAAAAGCAAATTTGGAAGTCTGAGTTTTATGTAGCCCCTAATTCTTGCACACTATTGCTTCGACCTCTCAGAATAGAACTTATCTATACCCACCAAAATGCATATGCACTTTGACCTAGCAATTCCAAAACTGTGCAAAAATATGTGTGCAAGAATATGCAGTTCTGCTTATTAGGGAACAATTCTAGACAAGCTGAAACTCCATCCTTTGGGGATGGGCTAAATTAATTATGGTAAAAATTACATGCCATGTGACTATTTAAATCAGTAAAGATGAGCATATATTGATATGAAAGAAGATTCAAGTTATATAAAGTGAAATAGAACATGTTACAGAGCAATATATAAACTGTTAATGTATTTTTGAGTGTGTGTATGCATAGATATATAAAAAACTTACTTGTTTTATATATATATATATATATTTCAACAAATATTTAGTAAGTAATTACTATGTCCTAAATACTACTCTGTGTACCGAGGTATACAGTGGTGAATAAGAAATACAGGTCCTGTTTTTTGTTTTTATTGGCATATTTTAATACAATACAATGCAATGTTTATAAATGAATATAAAATGGTCTGGAAATAAAACACACTAAAGTTTAAACAATGCATTCTTGACCTACCCTGGAATGAATATTAAAGAAAGAAATAAGAAGAACAATTTTTATAGTTTACTCATTATATTTTTTATAATGAGTTTGAATTTCCCAACAATCACCATGTATTCTTATTCTGTTCGGGAAAAAAAAAATGAATTAAAACCTTTACCTGCAAATTTTAGTTTTAATTCCCTCAAAAGGAGGACATTTAATTCCCCAAAAAGTTCCCAAGACTTTAACCATTAACAACATAAGAGCTTCAATTTAGACCATAAAAAATGTTTTTTGGTTATTTTATTTTTGAATTTTCAGCACATCTCTATGGTCTACTGCTTTGTAATATTTTTATTTCTTTCCTATAACTACATCATAACTTTTCTGAAGGCAGGAATCTTATCCTAAACACCTTTATACCCTAGAGCACATAGGATTGTGCTTCAGTTCAAGTTGGTATTTAAAAAAAGTTTGAAAATAAATGTGATGACAGTATTGGAAATATTTACCTTATTCTAACAATTTTATATGATTTCAGATAATTTAGACAATTTTATAAACAGGCTGTAAAGGAGCATCCTTTTACTATTCTTTTGTACTGGCAGTCTATTTAATGTAAATTGATTTTTATGATATTTCTTGATGCATGAAAGGTAAAAAAAAAAAATCCTAGTTTCCATTAAAATCCTTCACCCCCATTGAGTGACTGTCACAAAGTCTATATTCTACAGTTTCATCCCATACATAAAACAAGACCACTTATTTTATTAAAACATGATAGATGTTAAGTATTTCCATTTACCAAGAAATTTCACATATTTGGTCATATGTGAAAAATCATTTGGGGATCAACAGAACTAATTTCTGTTTAATGAACTCTAAACTGCCTTATCAAATAAGAACCAGAAAATGAAATGTCAAAGTGTAAAAGCCACTTACTGTATACTCTATAGTTCTGTTTTGTTTTGTAGAAATCAGAAAAGTGATCTTTACTTTAATATCCATGCTTAGTCAAAAAATACTGGAATCAAATAACTATTAAACATCAAAAATCAAATAAAAGTCAAAGTTTTCCTAAATGATATTTCTTTAAATGTGGGAGAGTGAAAGATTGTAAAACAGGCTTAGTAGAAACATAAATTTGATTAATTGGGGAACAGGCCAAAATGCTATAGGAACCCAGAAACTAAATGCTTTTCCTCACAGGAAATGAGTTAATGAAAGTAACCAAGTACCTAGTGTTGAGAAGAAATCCCACTTGGATTATGGAACATGGTATTGATTATTCACTTAATGAATAAATTTAGCATATTAAGTGTCATGAAATGTGCTAGATGGTAGGGGGAAAAATGATGAATAAGCACTTCTGTTTGAGTCCAGTTAGGAGATAGAAACCACACAAATGAGAGGTTTTATATGGAGAATTACTCAACTGTAACAAGAGAGCAAATATAAGATTAAAGGAAACTCTATATGGTACCTCAAGGCTAAGAGAGAATTATCAAGGAGGACAAACTGGTAATGAGACCCATCTTAATTTCCTGGCTGCTATTGATAAGGGAAGTGCAGGGCCCCAATGCCCCCTGCAGGAATTTACAGCTTTAGAAAAACAAACAGTCCCACTCTCCCTTTCTCCTCCTTTGCTTTTCTCCAGGCCATTTTTAGCAAGATAAGCTAAAAAGCATGCCTCTTTGAACTAAGGCTTGCAGACCTAAACAAAGAATAGCTCCCTTTCTTATGACCCTGAGCTAAGCCAGAAAATACTTTAACTGCTTGCCAGCTCACCTTAAGAATCTTATCTCTTTCACTTAGCAACCCACTAGCCAATGAAGAGAAACTTATATAAGCCAACAAAAACTGTTGTTAGGGGCCCAGAAACTGGAAACTGTTTTGTCTTCTGGGCCCGAGCGTAATAAAGTTATGTTCCTTTGCTCCTCTGTATGCGGCTTGAGTTTTTTGGGATTGGATTTCTGCAATACTATGACAAATACCGCACAACGCTTAAATAATGAGAAATGACTGACACAGTTTTGTGGCCAGAAGTCCAAAATCAAGGTATTAGTAAGGCCATGATTTTGCTCAGCCATGCTCATGCCCCACCATGCATGTTCAGTTCTACAAGCAAACAGAAGTCAGTATAGGGGCCGGCCATATAGCAAAGTGGATAGGGTGCAGGTATACCATCTGGGAGGCCCCAGGTTCGGTTCCCGGGGACCTCTCCTAGCGGGCAGACTGCCTTGAGAAGGGCAAGCTGCCATGGGTGGGCGGAGCCACCGTGGGCAAGGCAAAAAGCTGCCACAGACAGGGCAAAAGCCGCCACAGGCAGGGCAGGTTGCCCGCGAATGGAGCACAGCCAGCCACCCGTGAACTGAGAGCTGGCCGTGAATGGAAGCAGAAGCCGCCCACAAGCGGGGAAAGCCACGCCTGTGCAGTGACCAGTCTCGGCGCGTTGCCACAGCGGGGTGGAGGGGAGATATGTAATAAAATAAATAAATCTTTAAAGAAAAAAAAAGAGTTCCTATTTACGATGGGTTCACACCCACAGGACTGTGGGGCAAAACCAAAAATATGTTTAAATTAGGGTACATAATTCAATCCACCAGAAGGACCCTCCTCAGAGCCAGAGTTCAGACCTCATTGACCACATAGTTTAGCGATTGGAGAGCAGACAAGTTTGTTGGTTTGTCCAGGCCTGGGCTGACCCACTGTCACTGGGTCAGCAGGAAACAACCCTCTGGGGGAGAGGTTGGAGCAGTTTGTGGGGGTAGGAATTCTCTGGAATGCAGGCAGTGCACACTGGGTTTGAAGAGGATTTCAGCATGCTTCTGTGGGAAAGTTACCACCAAGCAGAAGCTTCAACATTGCTGAGGGACCATGCATTCTTTTTTTTTTTAATTAATTTTTTATTTATTTTTTATATATCTATATACATTTTTAGGATACATTGATTACACAAATGTTACACAGAGATTCCAGGAGTACCCATATGCC
>PVKH010049226.1:0-10123 GCA_004027955.1 Chaetophractus vellerosus | reverse complement strand
AAATGGGAACAATACAGAGATTAGTACAGGCCTGCAAAAGGATGACAAGCAAGTTTGTGAAGAATCCCATATTTTCAAGTATTATCCCAGAATAAAACTGGAAAAACCATAGTTGTTTTTTTTTTCCCCTTCCTTAAAATTGTCAAAAAGCTTCTGTTAATAATGAAATCTTCACCACAGAATGGGTTAGATTGGGAAAAAAAAAGTAGGGTAGAGAGTGGCATATTCTTTTGTAAATTCAAGCACATTTTATTTCAATTTCAACTAGAAATAAAATTTCCTTACACTAAAGAACACTTAGCTAATAGTCTAAAACTCCTGGGTTAAAATGTCATTGATACATGTGTCCTAAGGAGATTCACTAAGACTTTCTGGTCCTCAGATTTTGCTTATTTGTTTGTTTCAATCTCGAGAAACAAAAAAGGGGGTTGTAATACATGAACTTGAAAACCTCTTTTCTGCTCTAGTCTTCTAATTTGGGTAGAAGACAAAATTACTATGATGCAATTGTGTGAATCATAAAGAGAAGACATTTGAGGACAAAAACAATGGACAAAACAATGTTTTGTATGTTTGGAAAACAAAGAATATGAGGCATTTGTGATTTAAAATTTGAGTGTCATGATTTGAATAACTTTAGTTTCTAAGGAAAAAATCCAGAAGATAATGTGATTCCCTAAATTGTCTTTAGTTAAAGTGTACAGCAATCAGAATCACAAAGGCATAAACATTGTTTTCCCTAATGAATGGCTTTGATTCAAACTGAAGATTCAATTGGAGTAGGAAAAGTGAATGATAGCAGTAACCTCAGTGTTTGGTAAACCTTTATCCAGAAAATTAAGCTCAAACTAGAATAAGAAATAAGATTCACAAGTGTATTTGGTTAAATGGATTGGATCGATTAAAATGAACATACTGAAGGAAAGTTTCTGACAAGAGAACCCAAAAGTCTCCCCATTTCGTTGCAATTCTGATGTCATTGAATGAGAAACACTCACAGTTTTTATACATGCCAGATGTAGCTTTGAATAAATAGCCATCCTGCACTTTCAACAATGGTCAAAACACTTTAGAAACATCTAATAAGAGGTCCTAGGAACAGATGTGCTTCTGCCCAAACCACATACTGAGAATTCCAATTAAACAAGCAGCCAAATCACTACAACCTAATTGCCACTCCTTCTATTGTTGGATGCAATCACTGCTTACCCGCCCTTCTTTTTCCAAAATAAACATTAGTGGATCCTCCCAACATAACTGACTGCCCAAGGGTGTTGGGAGAACCAGTGGCAAGCTCTTTAACAAGAGGAGATTATAAATTGGTTTTTGCAGCCTTGTTTGTGGGGCTTACATAGTTAATCCTATCTGCATCAGAGTTCATATGCTCAAGCAGAGAAAGGTTCTTTTTTTAAAAATGAGAGAAAGAATCTAGCAAAAATGTATGAAATGCAAAATTAAACTCATCACTGATAAACCTCACTCTTAAGAGCATTTAATCAAATTGAAATATATTCCTCCATCTCAGTTTCACACAAAGTGCAATGTGCACAATTTGAAAATCAGATAATCTGCTTAAAAGCTATTACTGTACAACTCCACCTTCTTGCTGACCTAATTTACTGTAATGTTGGTGAGATTGCTTTTATTTCACAATTTCTTTCTATTTGTTGTTTAGAAGAGAGTGATGCATTTTAAAATGTTTCCCATTTCCTTAAAGTAAATGCGTTTCAATGTTTTTGAAAAACAAGAGTGTAAAACGATATAGCATTCCCCCTCCCCCAAAAAAGCACATGCTTTCCTTAGGGGGACAAAAAGCAAAAACAATTACACATTTAAACCCACTCACAAAATCACATTATGCCACTAGTGAAAGAAAATAGCTTTTAAAAGTAACTATTGCAAATTATATTTTGTTTTTTCATGCCCACACAAAAAGTTGTGTTTTGAGAAATATGCAATTACATCTACAGGCACCATGTGAAAGACTCAGACTATATCCTTGAAGAGTTTCCAGTTTTAACTTTGAATGTGCTTAAAATAAAGTAAGTAAAAATGTGAAATTTAATGGAATTGAATTCCACTAAAGTCAAGCTTAAAAGAATCAGACTTTTATATATTATCTAGAGAAAATGGATCTCCAAGTAAGTTAAGAAGTGATGCCCCCACCCCAATGGCTCCTTCATCTGTTTGCTCATTGTTTTTGCTTGTTGTTTGCACTCCTTGTCTGCTTGTTGTTTTTGCTTATTGTCTGCTTTTTTTTTCTTTTAGGAAGCACTGGGAACAAAACCCGGGACCTCCCATGTGGAAGGCGGGCACTCAACTGCTTGAGCCACATCCACTCCCAATAAGTGACTTTTTCAAAACTTAAAATAAAACAGGCTTAAACTATAATAAGCATGTTATACTTTCGTACAAGTATTTGAATCCTTTTATTTATCACTGTTTAAAAACATTCCTGATTGCCATATCATATTTGTTGTTCTACAGAACTCACTAAAGATTTAATATGAGGAAGAAACGTAGCTTAAAAAGATTTCAGATGGGGGGCTGGCTGTAGCCCAGTGGATAGGGCGCCGGTTCACCACATGGGAGGCCCCGCGAACCGAACCCGGGGCCTCTCCGAGTAGGCAGACTGCCTTGAAAGGGCAAGCCACCGTGGGCAGGGCAGACCCGCCGTGGGCAGGGCAAAAAGTCACCATGGGCAGGGCAAGTCGCCCGCAAACTGAGCAGAGCCGCCCACAGGCGGGGCAAGCCGCCTGTGCAGTGAGCTGACTCGGCACGTCACCGCAGAGGAGGGAGACAAAGCAGTCACAGAAGAATGCAAAAAGTGAACACAGCAAGAACAAGCAGAAAGGGGGGGATATGTAGCAAACAAACAAAAAAATGGTTTCAGATGGTAGCACAACATTGTGAGCATAGTTAACAGCATGAATTCTCTATGTGAATGTGGTTAAAAGGTGAAATTCTAGGTTGTATTTATGTTACTAGAAGAAAAATAAACACATACACACACACATAGAACTGAACAAGATAAACAAGGAACCCTAAGGTAAACCATGAACTACAGTTAATTGTTCGAGTCTAATAATATTCTTCTCACAATTGTAACAAATGTACCACACTAATGTAAGGTCTTAATAATGGGGGTAAAGAGGGTATATGGGAGCTCTATAAATTGGCAATCTAGGTTTCACTAATATGAAAATGCTACTAATTGGTTTAATTTTATGAAATATATTTTTGGATGATCAAATGCATGAATAAGTAAGCATTTTAAAGAAATTTTTATCACTTAGAACAAAGAAAGTTGTTATTTGCCTTAAATAAAGTATAAAGTTTAGATCCAAGTTGTAACCCATTAGCAGTTGCCATCCCTATGTATTCCTAAATGTAATGAATGATCTCATCCGCTCATGGCGGAATAACATCCTTCTTAAAAGCATATCTTCAGTGACAGCATTTCTGGAATGTCTTTTTGGCTCAAGTAAAGCAGCATCCACGGTTCTGCACAACCATCCTCAGAAGTATTGCTATTTAAAAGCAGAATGACAATGAATAATGGTAAGAAACAGGGCACTGCCCCCATGGGAAAGCAGCAGGAGAGATAGCAAAATACTTAAACTTCCCACTGCTTTTTCTGAGAGATTTAAACACCAGCAAATAAGGCCCTGAAGGCATATAAAAGCTAAGAGTGAATTTAACCCTCTTTTCACCTGCTCAGCTGCCATGGGGGTCATTTCTCTATGTGTAATTTAAAGTGTATTCCATTTCTGCTCTACTATTATGCAGTTCTTCCAAGGAACTGGCAATAAGAGGAATGGGGGAATAGAAGACTCAGAGATTAATCCTCAAAATAGTTTACTTTATTAAATCTAATCTATTAAAGTGCCAAAGATTGCCAGATTAAAGGTAGCCCTGCAGAGCTGCAGAAGAGGATGCCATCCGTCCAGAGCATTTCCTGAGTACACAGATGGCTGCAATGTCTGGACTGGGGTAGAATTCCACCCTCAACACTTTTATCTGCTTCCTTTTGCTGGGATCCGTATATAATTCAGTTACCCTTAGGAAAAATAATAGGTAGACCTATTGGCAAGAATATTAGTTAGTATAGATGAAGGAACTGACAGAGATGGCGCTGTTTAGGGAAGATAAAATTTATAGAACTTAGTACTCCTGGAGAGCCACCCAGATGAGGGAGAATTAGAGAATTAGAGAAGAAGAAGACTGAGGAAGACTGAGAGGTACATGGGTATGTTTCTCAGCACCAACCCTGAAATACACTGTCCCTCTCCCTACTCAACCCCATTCAAGTAAAGCTAAAAGGCAGATTACTATCCAGCACTATTTAAATCTTGTCAGTATTTTATTGCAAACAGAAAACATACAATTTTCAAGAATTCATTGCCAGACCCAATATGATTGTATTCTTGAAATAGTCTCTCAATCCTCCTAAGATGTGAATATCTTAAGAGTTTAATCTATGAGATCAGGACCCTGATTTGAACTGAGAAGACTTGACTTCTAATCTCAGTTTTGGCACAAATCAAATGTAGGCATTTAACAGATATTTCTGGGTTTCCATTAATTTCTCATCTACAAAAACAGAAGGCAGGAGAGACAGAATCTCTAAGATGTAGAGTTCTTAAAACACAAGGTTATATAAAATAAAGTATTTTCTGTAAGTGGATTAAAGAAAATATAAACTTGATACTGCCTCTCTGCTAAGGTTAGATATCAGATTATTTCTGCATAACAGCCTGCAATTTATATGTAAAACTAGTGTATATTAATAGAACCAAAGTGATTCAAGCCATTTGGGTTTGAAAGGTAGCTTATTTATTACTTTACTTAGATATTAGAGTTATGTTTGTGGGAGAAAATAATTTTGCTCTTCCAACCATACTGTCCTAGCTTTCAAAGTGCTCATTTATCCACACAGAGGACTCCAGAAAACATGGGTTGCAATCATCAAATGGAGAAGAGTAAAATCCTACAGTACAGAACTTTTTCATTCCTTGATGGGATTCAAGGATTAACTTCAGAGCTCCTAAGGGATTTCTAAAAGAATGCAAAATATTGCATGAAGTTGTGTCTTTTTTTTTTTTTTGAGATATTTCATAGCTTAGATCTGCAACTCAAAGTGTTTATGATGCAAAAAAAATGGTGTGTAGACAAGATAACATATAATATTTCTGAGGAGACATTCTGGGTAAGGATGCAGCCTCTTCCCTTGATCATTTTGTGTAAAATATGCCCACCCACATCAGCATACATCAATGGTTGATTTATCTTGGTAGGGGAAATATTTGAGTGAGTAAGTGTGCAAAATCAATTGCTGTTCTGAAGCCAATCAATTGTCACAGATGAGTAAAATGTGACAACTGTGATTTAAATGAACTTACCTGTTGTTAGTTTTGGTTATTTCTTCTGCTTTGTAACACAGGGACAAAACTCAGAATTTGTGACAAATATTAAGCTCCCATGTTTCCTTCATAATACAAAAGGAGCATGAAGCATGTTCTTAACATGAAAGAGAGGAAGTCAGTCTCAGGAAAGTCATGGAAGAAGGTATTAGTGAACCTTCTTTCTTGTCTGACACCCTATTTTCTACTTTACTTGTGCAAATATTTTAATAATCGGAAACAAAAACATTTAAAATGGGGGGTGATGTTTAAATACTTAGAAGAATACCAAATAAAGTGAGTTCATATAAATTGAGAACAAGCAAGTTGACATTTATAAAGAGTGGCTACAGTGTTATCTATCTGGCACTATTCTGAATCAAAAATAGCTTTGCTCATAGAGAATTAGTTATATTGCAACATTGAAACAAAGATGCAGATCACAGACATATCCATCATAATAACAAGATATACTTTCAGTTTGTTGTAGGCCATATTAGTTGTTATATTTTTTTCACCTATTATTTTAAAGCAATTTGGAATAATACAAAGTAAAATGGAAAAAAAAGACTTGGTAATATACTTTTAAGTTCTACATATATTCTTAAGTTGTATTAGAATAATTGTGATTTAAATGTATAATTTATTTAATAATATTTCGTAATATATACAGGCAGAATGTCCCAAGATAAAGCAAACATTTGCTACAAAGGCATGGCCACTAGTCTGTGCTGTTGTATAAGAAATACTTTCATCAAATTATTTCTGAGAGCTAGTTGCATTTATTCTGTATTAAGAATCACAATTGTATCATATCCCACTTTTATGATTTCTATTTTCTGTAATATATGGCAAGTCAATATTATAGAAAGTAAACAATATAAATCTATCAATGGTTCCCCTTTGTTTCTGAATTCAAGAAAGAAGGCATTTTAAAAACTAGTATGACTGATATTTTATGAATTATGAAATACATTAAGATATAAAAGAATAGTTTCTTTTAATTTATATATTAAACAAAAATATTCTAGCAGCTGGATTTAGCTAATGACCAACTAATTTGTCTGCACAGATCACTAACAGACCATCATTAAGTAGTTTTTCTAAATGGATTCACTAGTGATTTATAGACATGTACTCTAGAGATTGTGGATTAGTAATAACTTTTATATTATATTCTGGTTTCTGTAATTATTTACTCAGTTGTCTATAAATGTATTTTTAGGTTTTGCTAGTTAAAACCCAATTATATGCTTTGACTTTTTAAATCTTTTATTGTAAACAAGTTTCTGATACTTCACTGAGGTACTGAAGAACTGTTAAATTATAGTTACAACACTCAAAATTGTTCAAGGATTGGGAAAAACTTCGCAATTTTAAACTAAAAGCAATATTGTAAACTCTATTCACCTTAACAAAATGCTGTTTCAAAAAGCTCTAAATTGATTTTTCTAAGTACATGACAGTCTGAAAGTAAGAATAAGAAATGTGAAAGTGTAACCCAAGTTGCCTCAGGATGCTTCAATGTTTCTCAGAAAACAAGGTGTATCTAAATATAGATATTCTTTACTTGCAACTGTGGAAAGGCTTAGTTCAGAGGAAAATATGTTCCATCAAATATGCCCCATCTATCCTAAAATGATATGATATATGATTGCACTAACAATTAATATTCCCCATTCAATTAATGAAGATGAACGAATATATACTGTTTTGGGGGATAATATTTCTTTTGTGAAGGGAAGGAGTTCTACCTTGTTTAAAAATGGAAACACCACAAAAACTGTCCTAGTTTCAAAACACCACTATACTAACTATTCAGTCTTTACAAGGACTAAGGTCATGGCCGCTCATTTACTGTTTGAATATCCCCAACTATAATACATTCAAGATAAATATATTATTTGGGGAATTTAAAATTACAGTGTCTAGAGACCCTAACCATAAATAAGACGTAGTTGTCCTCTGTGTGTGAATCCCTGCTCCAAACTCTTAATAAATATATGGCCTGGATTTGTATCCTAATCTCTCTGTAACTCAGTTTCTTAATCTACAAAATGAAAATTATAATAGTAACTCTCTTACAGAGATTTATGAAAATTATATATGATCATATCTGTAAGGACTTTCTAAGTATTATTACTATTGTTTTATTAGTTTGAGGAAATAAAATTCTTCAGAGAAAACCAGGTTCTATAAAATGCAGCCAAGGAAAATATTCTTATGTCTGCAGTTCAGCATGTCTGGGCTTTTGTTTCAACACTGCCCACATATTTTTTTTTTCATTATTGTGGCTCCCACATTTACACCCTTGCCAAAATCTAGTTTGAACTCCATAAGTAGGAAAAACATTAAAACTTCATATTTCACGCGTGTGGCACTGTAAGCAGGAAAACATTGAATAACTAGGTTTTATAAGACATATTAACTTGTTTACTTGGAACTGAGTGTTTAATCCACAATCTGAGTAATCATAGGCAATGCATTTAACTTTACTCAGATGTACTTATTTCATCTATCAAAGTTCCTCTCAACACTGTTGCCAGCTAATATACATATATATAAAGCCTGGTAAAGAAATATTATCTCCTTCCTGCTGCCTACCATAGCCTACTTATTTTTGTATCTTCCCAACAGATAGCCATGTGACCCTTATTTCTGATTGTTCCCATTAACCAAGTGAACTTCCCAGTTTCCTAAGGCAAGCATTATCCACCTTCAGGTTCTATGCTAAATATACTTTTGAACCCAATTGTCTATTTCTTGCTGCAAACAGGAAATATATAAAAGGTTTCCTGTGTGAGGCAGGTTTTGCCATATTTTCAACGTCTCATATTTTTTTAAAGGCTAGTGGTTAGTACTTTCTTGACTTTCTGCTTTGTTTTCCTTACTTTTACTTTCCCTACCTTAGCCTCTTGGGACTCCTTTTCCTAACTCATTGCCTTGCCATACCTTGGTTACTTAAATTCTTACAATCTCTGTTCCAGCTTCTAGTCAACAAGTACTCAAGATTCTCTAGCTTCCAGTACCTGAAATTAGTTTACTGGTGCCTTTTCTAATTCCCATCCATGGACTCCTGGTGTCCTTTGACTTTGCATGCACACTGATTGCTGGATTGTCGTATAATCTTTGATCCAAGCTTCTGGCTTGACCTCTGCCGTATGGACTTAATTTCCCTGTCTTCCTGTGTTTACATCCACTGCTTTATTGTGACTTCCACGTTCACTGCCTATGTTGAATAAACTTTTCCATTGATTCTTATTTTTTATCCTTCAATTTCATGAACTCTCATATTACTTAAAACCACCCTGGTATATGGTGGGGAAAAATCTAGATGAAATTAGGATCAAGGGTCACTGAAATTTACAAAAAGATAAGTAAAGGAGTTTGTTTCTCATAACCTTGGATTCTTATGTTTAGGGTTCTTAGCTTAACAATTCCTTGGCACCCAGGGAACAAATATTGATCATCAATCCCCACTCATCCTCCAAATAAATTCTATTTGCAAAGGTATCTTTCACAAAGTTGCTAACAACATATATTAACTTAAATGTACACCTCCAAACATATGTGAATTTTGATAGAGTCAATTAGTAAGCAGAAAGGGGAAAAGGTTGGTGGTAGGATGGATACTTAGGGATAGAATGCCTTGAATTATAGTAAGTCTGTATGTCATCTGAGCAATTGGAGAAGTTCAAGGGAAAGAGAAAGCTTGAGCCCCTGAAAGGAACAGGTATGATATGTGAGAGGAAGGTTGAAATGTTTTAATATGTGAGTAGAAAAACAGAGAGAGAGAGAGAAAAACAAGTGTTAAAAAATGGGAATGTCAATTGGGAGATGAAACACAATATAGAACCTTTTTCATGTGGTATTTGCAGAAAGCAGATGCACAGTATTGGGCTGGAAGGGATGGACTTTTGCAATAATCTAGTGCAACCTCCTCACTTTTTCAGGATGTTTAACATACATCATTTTCTTCCTGCCTCTTGTGGGTCCATACTTAGAAACTTTGGCCCTGCATGTTCAATTCTTTCAGAAATAGCAGCAGCCTTAGAACATACTGAACTAGATAAAAGGAGAAGCAATTTTCCTGGCCAGAAAAACCCTTATATATATGTGTGTAGAACACACTTTGTCATCTGTTCCTTTTTCCACTTTAAGTCAGGTTCCTTTTTTTGTATCTAGTGATGTAATGCTTCCAAAGTTTTTGGGTCAATTTTAATAAGAGTATTTGGGAAATCTTTTGAAGGGAAGGTCAAGCTACTATACACTATGTGAGAAATACTCAGTTTTCCAACAGCATTTACCTGCAGTTATGTATGGATCCCTAAACACACTTAACAGGGAAAGCCAGGGCCTATGAACTAGGCTAGGTTTTGTTTAAAGGATTAAAAAAAAAAACAAAAAATAAAATGTTTATGGTAGCATTACTTGCAAATAATTCAGTAACAACTTCATGCTAGAGAAGAAGAAAGGCTTGTAGGTTCTATCTGTGTGTTTACCTAAAGTAACAAAATGTTTATAGCTGATAAAGACTTCTGAGTGAGCCATTTCATCAAGATTCATCTTATGGTATCACATGACCTATCTCAGCATCCAGTAAAATTCTTTGGCACTTATCACAATCTGATGGTAGCTCTTATCACAATCTCCTTTGTATATTTACTTCATCAGGATGCAGGTTCTATGAAAGCTGAACTTTCATCTGTCTGGTCCATTCC
>PVKH010049225.1:0-10120 GCA_004027955.1 Chaetophractus vellerosus | reverse complement strand
TTTATCTTAAATTTTCCCTATGAAGCATATAGAGCTGATCCCATTTATTTCACTAATATCACTCTTCCATTAGAGATATGCATTATGCTTTACTTATTAAATTTTCTATTGATATATCAGTTTGCTTATTTCTAAATGTTTGCTTTGGACAACAATACAAATTGCAATACGTATTAGATTATATACCTTACATCTTCCACATATCTGTAAAAAATATCCCCAGAAATTATATTACTGGGTCAAAGAGGATTTTTAAAAATTGCCAATAGTAAAATTTTCACCCTAGATGTTATACACATTTGTATCCCAATAGTCTGTGAGAATGTGTTTTTACCATCCCCTACCAAGAAAAAACATTTTCCTCTAAAGCATTTTCATTCTTCCCAAACTTTTGGTTAAATATTGATTTCTCAGTGTTGTTTTAATTTGCTTGTGATATTGAACATCCCCTACATCTTAGAGTCATTTTTATTTTACTTTCTAAGAAATGTTACCCATTTTTTTCTATTGAAATGTAAGATTTATTTTTTTCCCTATTGCTGTTTGGAACCCTTTATATATCGAGGTTCCCTGTGTCTGTGTAATATAATTCCCCATTATTGCAATTTTTTTACATTTATTTTTCTTTAAAATGATTAAACCATATATAAATGTTCATAAATAGTCAAATTAATCAATATAACTTTTATAAATTATGAACTTTATTTCATACTGTAAAGGAATTTTATGCTTTAATATTATATTTTTTAATTTTCATATATATTTAATTTATGAAGAAAAGCAAAATAATGAGATGTATCATTGACTGAGAAAGTTGACTCTCTGTTCATTTGAAGAGAAAAAGGGAGATACTAGGTAATGAATCTTTGGCTGTGTGTGCAGAAATTATCTAAAATGCTTCATTGATAAACTAGAGATCTAGTGTAATCACAACACTGGGTATGGTGATCTGATGGCAGAAACAAAGTTAGACATAATGTAACTTTTAGAAACATTTGAATATGAATTGAAACTTGGAAAGTTTTGTGACTCCAATAGAGAATTATTGATTGTGTAATAAAAATAGCCCATTTGTATTTTAGGAAATTAACTCTGATGGCAATGTGCAGAATATATTTTAAGGTTGAAATGAACTAGAGTCATGTAAAATACTTAGAAAGATATTAAATGGGTCTAGGGAAAATTAGTGGGCATGTGAACTTGAGTAGTAAATGGAGAATAGGGTGAGCTCTTCTAAGTCCCCATTTTTCCTTACAATCCTTTGAACGTTTATATAATCCCCTTCATAGAGTGACTTGAAGTAACATAAGTGCATCACTACAATAGCAATAAATAAACTTTGTATAAATTCAATATGATTTATTAGCATTGAATTTCATCTTGTGTAAGTTCTTTCTTAGAGTTTACATATCACAGTTGAGACACTTTTTATTCTGATTTTATATCATGTGGAGACGTCCAATCATTTGTCTCCTTGACTCTAAGCTAATAATTTTATCAGGTACAAATCACTTCCTTGAGGTCATTTAAATATATAATTTTGTTAATTTCAAGATAGAATAAATTGCTTATTATTCAAATATTCCAATGCATGTCACCTAACCTCAACATTTTTGTTACAATCAGAAAAATCCTAAATCAAAGAATGGCAGTTATAAAAGTTTTTATAGATGGATATTTGATTGGATGGATTCCCAATGTCTATTATAACCAACATATACATGCTATAAAGGAGAAGAACAGATAAATGAATTCTTGAAATCATCACATAAGCCTGATTATTTCATTGGCATTTCAAATTCCACTATCCATATTTTATATACCATATTATATTTTATATGCCATGCATATATACTTTTTTCCACATTTCAGAGGAGGCCCTAAGGCTGCACTGTCTAACATAGTAGAAACTTGTCACATGTGATAGTTGGCCACTTGAAATGTGTATCATCAAAAGTGAAATATATTTTAAGTATAAAATACATAAAAGATTTTGAAGACTCAGCATGAAAAAAGTTAACTAAAATATTAATTTATATTATTTACATGTGTAAATAATATTAAAATAAAATAATATAAACATGATATTAATAGTTGAATATGTACAATCAGGGAAGTAAATGTGGCTCAACAATTTGTGCACCTGCCTACTATATGGGAGGTCCTGGTTTCAAGTACTGGTGCCTCCTAAAGAATACATGCAGATGCCTGCACCTGCCGCAGTGAGAGTTAGGCACCATACCCTGCTCCAATGAAAGCTAGATTCTGCTTCCTGAAGCAATGAGCAGATGCACAAAGAACTGATGTCAAAAGCCAGCAAACACTGCAGCCATTGGGGAGCTGATGTGGCTCAGGTTTTTGGGCATTTGCCTCCCATATGGGATATCCAGGGTTTGGTTCCCAGTGTCTTCTGGAGAATGTGACCAGACAAACAAGAGGACCATGTAGGGGGATAAATTTTAAAATAAATAAATAAAGTAAAATAAGTTCTAAAAAATGAACAATCATATAGGTAGTATATTTTACACAAAATATTTAAATAATTAAAATGTAATTAATAACAATGTTTATTATTATAATATTAATATTTGAGATAAAATAAATATATTCTTTAAATACTTTTCATTGTACTTTTTAAATGTGAGTATTAAATTTTTAAAGTTGAATATAGAGCTCAAATTATCTATACTAGGTTTTGGACAACACTGCTCTAGGATGTTCTAATGAACATAAAGAAAATTTAGTAGGGATGATGATGACTATTCTTTCATTGAAGAGAATGCCCCAAACACTCTTTTCATGGCACTCAGCACTTCCTTATTCCTCAGGCTGTAGATAATGGGATTGAGCATGGGAGTGAGGATGGTGTAGAAGACTGCCAAAATCTTATCTTCTGAAGGTGAGCGAAGCTTCCTGGGTCGAAGATAGGTGTAGGCAAATGGTGCATAGTAAAAGGTTACTACAGTTAAATGTGTTGAACAGGTGGTGAAAGCTTTTTTCTTTCCCTCTTTTGAGTGCATGTGGTAGATAGTAAAAAGGACTCGGCCATAGGAAGCAGTGATGCCAAGGAAAGGAAGGAGGAGAAAGAGGCTTGTGCTCACAAATACCAGGTACTCATAGACCCAAGTGTCCATACATGCAAGAGACAACATGGCTGGAACATCACAAAAGAAGTGATCAATGGCCCTGGATTGGCAGTAAGGGATGTGGAGGGCATATGCTGTGTGTGCCAAGGAGTTGATGGATCCCAAGATCCAAGATCCTATGATCATCTGGACATACATCCTTTTTCTCATACGGATGAGATAATGAAGGGGGTGACAGATGGCCACATAACGGTCATAGGCCATAGAGGCCAGCAGCAAACCTTCAGAACCTGCCAATGTCAAGAAAAAGAAGCTTTGCATGCCACATCCCAGGAAGGAGATGCTTTTCTGACCAGAAAGGAAGTTGAACATCATCTTGGGGACAGTACTGGAGATGTACATCAGGTCCATGAGAGAGAGCTGGCTCAGAAGAAAGTACATAGGTGTGTGGAGACGGGGATCCAAACGTATGAGGTGAATCATGGTTGAATTGCCCACGGAGGCAAGAAAGAATGTGACAATGATCAGGGACAGGAGAAGCAGCCCAGTTTGATTTTGGGGAAACAAGCCCAACAAAATGAAGTCATTTGAAGTTTGATTCCATTTCTCCATAAAAACTTACTGCTTTAACTTCCTCAAAATGAAAACAAGCAAATAAAGCAAAAACATGAAGCGAGATTATTGCAAAATAACTGAATTACTGAAAGCTTTTTTGCAAACAAGTGTGCTTCCTGCTATCCTTCAGCTTCTGTTGAATCAATTGAAATATCTGAATTGAATGTCTCCCTTCCCATTTTTCTCGGGTAATCTTATTTATATATAGATATGCATGTCACTTTTTAAGTATAAGATTCTGCATTATAGGTTGCAAAGATAAAGAAGATGATTATAACGTTCCCCTCCCTAGAACATTGTCTGGTCAGATTTATCACTGAAAATTTATCAAGTCATAAGAACTGGAAAATGCAGTACTTACCTGTATTCCCTCGATGTCTGTAATTTAACACCAATATTCACAATGTTAACTGACATAAGGCACTCAGAAATTTCCAGTATGCTTAAATTCTAAGTCTTCTATCACTTAACCCACTTCTTTTTTTTGTTTGTTTGTGTGTGTGTGTGTGTGTGTGTGTGTGTGTGTGTGTCTGTGTCCATGTGCATGAGTGTCTGCCTTTATCTGGGTGTTTATGTTTGTGTGTGTCCATCTCTGGGTGTGTATGTATATTTCTGTGCATGTCTGTCATTGTGCATACTTAACCCCCTTCTAAAACTAAAATTTCTGATCTTCTATCTCCAACTGCCTCTACCTTACTTCTTATGTTCTTTATCATTTACTTTTCCTAAAATGCATCCATCATTCAAAATTGCTGTCCTTGCATTTACCCTTATAGATCCATTCAATTTACAAAATAGCATTTGAATATTTTCTCTTCCATGAGGATTCTATTTTCTGAAGCTAAATTAAATGTTTAAAGTGTACTGTGGTAATAATGGAAGATATTAAAAAAATATATGGAATGTATGCTATGGACCATAGTTAGTGGCAATATTCTGATTATCTTGTACTCTGTAATAAATATTTCACAATGATACAGTGTGTTGGTTAAGGGTTACTGCATGGGAATTCTACTTATGTGCATCATTGTTTTGTAAGCTCATAACTTCCATAATGAAAATACTTTTAAAAAATATAAAAAAATCAAATGCACAGATTTTCCCTATTAATTATCTGATAATGGATATATAGTAAGAATAGAGATACAATAACTAATATACTGTATCTTTGCGATAACAAATTATGTGAATTGTTCTTCACATAATCTCCTTTTAAAAAATATCCCCTGTAATGCATATTTATGCATTCATATATAAATTTATCAAATATTAAAAGCAGTATCCAGAAATAGTAAGAATAACTTTCTCAAATACAGTTAGTGATAAAATCAAACTTTGAAACTATGTGGCTTCTTCAAATTTCTAGTTCTTCCAATACTCTGAGATGTTAAATGTTTAATAAATGACATATTCCATTAAAAATACATAATTCAAATAACATTAAATTGTGCATGCATTACCTTTTTGTAATTTATCAAGCTTTAGTCCCTATTTTGGTCTAGGATAAAGTACATTGAGATTAAAGGACATTTATTTTCTCCTCCTATAGTTTAGTATGAAGATAATAGATATCAGCAGTGTCAAGCAGTCATAGTGCTGTTAAAGTAGAAAGGCAAGTATATGGCAGGGATCTTGGGCTTCCATCTTCATTTATAGCTTACTTATGTTTGTACTTAAACCCTTCTGATTTCATTGTTTAGCTAATAAAATTAAATATTAATCATTAGGATAAATATAACAAGAAGAGATAAATATGAAGAGATTTTATTTTTTAGAAAAATTTTCTAGCTTTTATGCCCAAGATTTTCCTTGAGAATTTTTGTTTGTAAATTAACTTTCTCCAAATATCTTTTATTTATATTACCTGAATTCTGGCAAATCATTCTTTTTTCAACTAAGTCTCCAAAACATTGATAAACTGTGACTGTGGCATTTCTTATAACTGTGACTGGGGCATTTCTAATATTTCTGCTATATGTTGTATCTTTTTTCCCCCCATTACCCATGCTCTGTGTAGTATTTCCTGCTCTTCTTGTGTCCTCTCTGAAAAAGGCAGCTGATGCCATATGTGATTTAGGATATTAACTTGCATAATAATTTTGGATTACTGATTTTAAACAGCAAAGATAAATGATTAGTGTTTTCTGAAATTATGTACATTCATTAAGTTAACATAAACTGCTACTTTATATAAGTTTTATAAGCCTGAAAACAAATGTGAAATAGAGCTGTGGTAGAAACTTGGGAACACATTTTTATAGCTGTCTCATTGCCAAATTATAACAATGAAAAGGGCATAACCAGAAAGTATAGCGGGTAAATTTTTGTATGTGGGCACTATATTGGATCATCACATTGTTTGCTATAAAAGTTTCAGAAATAAAAACTGAGAGCATAAGAGATAAAGATCATCATCATGATACATTCACATATGCAAAATTTTTCACTAAATATTTATTATATACTAGTGCTATTAAGTACTGAGATGCATTGGTGATTGAAACACACATGGTTCTATAATCAAGGAGTTAAAATTTAGTAGGTTTTAAATACAAAAAATCAATAAACTCAAACAAGGAATCAAATATTGAATGGTAACTGTAATTATAAAGAAGAATATTTAGGGTAAGGGGAAAAAGAGGCAGTACTTTCAAATAGAGATTAGGATTGGAGAAAGCTTCTATGAAGTGTTGTTATTTCAGAAGTTCTGGTTAAACAGTATTCTACCCAGAGAGACTAGCAAGTGAAAAGCCCTGGAGTGAAAACACACATATTCATATGAGGTATTAGAACATAGTGATTCTAAATCTTATAGTATGCAAGGGGGAAATTAGAATGATATGAGAGTATTTTTGGTAGGAAATTTGAGGCTAAGATAAGGAATTAGATTCTATTCCATGAGATGAGAAGCCATTGAATATGGAAGGATCTAAAGCAGGGGTTCTTAACCAGTTCTTCATGGACCTCCAAGGGTCTAAGGAAAGTTTTTAGGAGAACTTTGAGCTGAAATCTAAAAAAAATCAAGTTAATTTCTTTATTTTTTCTGACCTCTAACTGAAATCTAGTTTTTCTTTCACTTACAAATGTATGAAATAAATTACAATAGTAGTCAATTCATATCCCATTATAGTTGTTGTATATCTCAAAAAATTGCTTACTCTCATTTTGTTTAATTAAGGCTTATATTCCAGAGGGAAAAATGTATAGGCCCAAACTGAATAAACAGAGGCATCTCTAAGTTTACATATATAAGATGCCTATGGTATTGAAGGTAGACACACATTTCTACTTTAATTCTCTGCTGCTCAAAATATCTGATTGACAGTTCATTGAAAGTTATAATAATTAATTTGTTTTCTAAATTGAAAACTTACATATTATCAAACTATGGAAAATAATCATTACTATCTGGATCCTGTAAACCTAGGACCTTAAGTTTTTGGATGAGGGACATGAGATTTACTTTAGAACATTGGGTCAATTTCCAGTGCCTCCTATCAGCATTCTCTACTGTGTAGGTGATCATATATAATGCACTGAGATTACATGAAGCCTGGCCCTTCATTACATTATAACTTGGAGAGTATGTCCCTGTGGCCAGGGGTGGTCCTGCAATGTATCTCTCCTGACCTTCATAAGAATTATTTGCCTCAAATTTATACTTAAAATTGTTAAAATAATAAATTTGTAAGACAAGATTTAAGCAAATTACCCAATTGCTGGGTCCTGCATTTATTCTGCAGAAGGTACAGATAATGTGCACTTTTTAAATGTCTCACAGACAATCAAAACAATAAACAAATTGGTTTTCATCTGTGCCTGATAACTCACCCTCAAACACTTTCTAGAAGAACTGTGAAGATGGAAATAAGTGAGATCTATGCATTCCAAATATAGTAGATCTTCAACAGTACTTGATTTCCTTTGCATATTACATTTGATTAAGTGATAATGGGCCTCAAGCCCAGAGAAATTAAGTATTTTATTCACTCTAAATTAGCACATGCAGAATTGTCATAAGTTCACAATATCTGTTCTATATTTGAAGGTCACTCTTGGCTTTTCAAATTTGATATGGAGTTGCCTATTGCTGATACAGTAACACAAGTTTTCTCATGAGAGAATCACTCCATCTCCAAATTAGCCACCTAAGATTAAAGCTAAACCAAATTAACTCAATTCAATAATGTTACTGTGACTCACCTTGTCCAAAGTGCTTGAGCTTGTATTTGGATGAATAAGTAGATATATAACAATATATCTACTATATCTATTTTCTGCTAATTGTCAATTGAATTATTTAAAATTTAGGCACCAAAGGGTTCTCACATAGCCACACAACTATACTATGAGATCATGTCATTAATCAACATGTCCTGCATCAAATCAAAACCTTCTGTCTGAAATGACAACCTCATCATTGTAAGCTAAAATTTAGGAGAAGGAAATTCCCACAAACCACCACATTGCATGCAGTCCTCATTGTTCCTATTGTTCATCAGTATCTTTAATATGAAACTTATGAACACATCAAGGGACCTGATGTTTATAATGTGTTGGAAACAGAAAACATTTTCACCTTCTCTCATGAAAAATTTTCCATATATATGTGTCTTAATTAATCCCATCTTCTTCTCCTAATAATTTTTCCAATGAAAGCAGAATAAGCCATCTCATGCCTCATCTATCAAAACTACCTCAGCTTCTACTGTTATAAGAGAGAAGGATTAGTCACTATCTTTTATAAGCAGAACCTTACATTGTCAAGCCTTAGATATTCCTTTCTTTTCTATAATTGCTCCCCATTGTCCAATTCCATAGGGACCGAAACATTGGTCATTTCATTTGCTTTTTCTTATTTGTAGATTGACTCAATTCTGCATTTAAATACAGCAAATCAATTAACCTGGGGGATTGTGGTACATTTGTCTGTTTCTCAGAATTAGGCAAAAGAGGATGGGACTGATTATTTTAAAATATAATTTGAAAGACATAAAAGATGTTAGATAATATTTATTAAAATCTTCTCATTTTGTACTTGAGAAAATTAAGGAAAATAGATGATGGAACCACTCACCAGGAGACAGTTAAATAATAGCAGGAGTCATATCAGGGACAGTGTCCTGGTTCAATCTAATAAATTTCCATGGGGAATTATTAGTGAGTGTGACCAAATGATGCTATGAAAAAGGCATTTTATTCTTCTGTTTGTGGAGGAAGAAACAAATCGATTTATGAACATATTAATTCAGCCAATGGCTGTACTGAAGCAGCAAGTATAATTTTACAAGCAGTGAAATAAAATGAACATGAGACTTAGGAGACTATAGATGCCAGGTCACCACTGATTAGGAGGTTGACATGGGCAAATCACTTAAGATTCTAGCTTGTTTCTAAATCTACAAAGCTGGGCTTTTGTAAGGGACTCTTTAAGATATAAATAAAATGGTATATGTCAAATGTTTACATAGTACATGCTGCAGGGAAGAGGCTCACTAAATATTAGTATCTCTTATTATTCCTTTCAAAACAACACATAAGCAAGCCCAGAGAAGTGTGCTGTGGCAGATTGAATAGTGTTCACAGTTTGGACCTGTTTGTGGTTTGGCCCTCATTTTGGGGGGTGTAGACCCATTGTAAACAAGATCTCTTGAATATCAATTAATGTGTGGCCTACCTGAAATAGTTTAGGTTTTACTTTGGAATAGTGGGGTCTTTTATAAACAGAAGGAAGGTCTGACAGAGAATCCACAGGAAATAACCAGAAGCAAGAAGTCAACAGAAACAGGAAAGGAAAGAAGATGTTGCCATATGCATTGCCATGTGACAGAAAAGCCAAGAAATCCCACAGATTGCCAGCAAGTGAGAAGATATGAATCCCAGGAGGAAGCAAGCCTTCTAGCTTCTATCCTCTAAAAAAATTCCTGTTATTAAGCCAATTCATGTTATTGTAATTTCTTAGCAGCCAGGAAAATAAAAGAGGAACATTTAAAGTAATTTAGAATCTTAATTTTGAAATATTGCTTTTATTTAAAATGAGATCACGTATGCTAGAAAAAGATGATTGAATATCATTTAATATTTGACTAAATAAATATTTTTGCCTTCTCTCTGTGTGTATATAAATATATAAACACACATATGTATGTATCATGTATGTATGCATATATATGTATATGTAATGCAAATATTATGAAATAAAAAATGAATATATAAGAGCCATCGCTGATCATGGGAAGATAGCATCAGTTTAGGTGGGCACTCACCAACTCTCTCAAGGAGGATGGCTGATTGGGGACAGAATCCTACCTGGGTGGTCTGTACAGACAGCCTGCAGAGCAAGAACCTTGGGGACATTGATCTGGAGGGAGCTTGACAGAGAGGTGGATTGCTCAATATAAAATCATGATTTTTTTCCC
>PVKH010049224.1:0-10120 GCA_004027955.1 Chaetophractus vellerosus | reverse complement strand
TTCAGGAATGATCTGTGAGACCATTTTTACATAGGACACCAATTTGCCATAATAATACTGAGACACACTGAGGTCAGGGCTATTTGCTTGATTAATAAAGAGAAGGGGCAGATCAAGGGCAGAGACAAGCTTTAGGAATGTAGCTCTGTATAAATGTTATATCAGAAATATAGGAGAGGGAAGTGGATGTGGCCCAGTAGTTGGGCTCCCTCCTTCCACATAGGAGGTCCCGGGTTTGGTTCTCATTGCCTCCTAAAGAGGACAAGCAAGACAGCAAGCTGATGTGGCCGGCTGGTGCAGCAAGCTGATGCAGCAAGATGATATAATGAAGAGACACAGTGAGGAAACACAATGAGAGACAAAACAAGCGGGAAGTGGAAGTGGCTCAAGCCATTGGGTGCCTCCCTCCCACAGGGGAAGTCCCGAGTTCAGATCCCAGTGCCTCCTAAAAAGAAGACAAGCACACAATGAATGGACAGGGAAAGCAGACAGTGAGTGCAAACAACGAGGGGTGGGGGAGAAATAAAAAAAAAAAAATAGGGGATTCCCATATACCCCACCCCCCCTTCCCCACTTTCCCCCATTAACAAAATCTTTCATTAGTGTGGTACATTTTTTGCAGTTGATGAACACATATTGAAGCATTGCTATTAACCATGGTCTATAGTTTACATTATAGTTTACACTTTGCACTGCACAATTTTATAGGTTTTGGCAAAATGTGTAATGGCCTGTATCTGTCATTGCCATGTCATGCAGGACAATTCCAATAGTCCAAAAATACCCTATTCTTCCCACTCCTTCCCTTCAGAACCTCTGGTGGCCCCCGCCTTTATATCAGTGATATAAGTCCTTCCATTGCTAGAATAATAATAAGTCAACTTTAGTCCATAATTGCATTCCCCCTTTATGTTTGTTCATTCCTGTCTTGAGGTTTTTGGGATGGTGATGCCCACTCTGTTTCTGATTGAGAGGGATAATTGCAGATTTGATTGCAACTGGTGAAATTCTTGAACCTTCTCCAAAGCTTTTATTAGTTGCACAGTTTTTCTACTTGTTGCACCATAATTTAAAGACAATATTTGTTTTGAGATCTCTGTGAACCAAGCTTGAAGATTTTCATTTTTCTCCACTCTGGTTAGAGGTTTCACTCCTGAAAAGACAGTGGTAAGCTTGGGCATCTGCTTGGAGCCCTCCTTCTTGTAATGCTCTTACTGGGCCTGCCTTCCTGAAAACATTTGCTTGAACATCTCTTTGAGTATAAACTCAAATTGTGCAGTGTCCAGCAGCAACTGGAAGAGGATATTGGGATTATATATACAGTCAGTTAGAATCTGGTCCTTGATTTGGTAAGGGTGTTTGTTGTTTGGGTCACAGGAATTCTGGAGTTTAGAAGTCCAAAATGAGTCTTACTGGGCCAAAATCAAGATGTTGGCAAGGCCAAGTTCCTTCTCCAATTTCTTGTCTTTTTATAGCTTCTAGAAGCTGCCTGCATTCCTTGACTCATGTCCCCCTTGCATCTTCAAAGCCAGTAAAGGCTGGTTGAGTCTTTTTCATAATACCATCTTTCTGGTTTTGGGTTGGCTGCTTTTTTTTTAAAAAAATTAATTTTATTAATACATATTAAGCATAACTCCATCTAAAGTGTACAGTCAGTGGTATTCTTCTTTGATACTTGGTTCAGCTTCTTCTAAGTATTTAAAATTGCCCAGCTTAAGTTATCAAAATCAGGCCAGGGGGAAGTGGTTGTAACTGAAGTTGTTGAGTGCCTGCTTCCCATGTATGAGGTCCCAGGTCCTATCCCTGGTACCTCCTAAAAACAAACAAATGGAAAAACGAACTTTCATTGGGGAACTGATGTAGCTCAGTGGTTGAGCGCCTGCTTCCTATGTATGAGGTCCTGGGTTCAATCCCTGGTAGCTCCTAAAAAAAACAAAAAAAAATTTGGCCAGCAGCTCACTAATGAGGCACAAATTTTTCTCCCAGGAGTTCAGGTTAAGAGAGATCTAAAAGCAGTTTTTCTCTATGCAATTTCCAGACTGGCCAGTGGGATGGCACTTGTTGGCACAGTGTTCCATGGAGGTGTTTCTTTTATTCTCTGCTTTCCTGTGTTTTGGTCTGGCTCGAGCTGAGATTCAAAGAGGGCTCTGCTGGCGAAATTTATTGAAGAGAAGCCCCCCCAGCTTTCCCTCCCTTTTCCTTTATAAGAACTGACAGAGAGAAAGACATCTGTTCCCCTCTCAGTCGGCTGCAGTGAGCCAGGGGTTTTATCCTGGCTAAATATCTTGGAGGTGGGAGATTAGAGCCCTTCCCAGCCACCACAGGGATTTGGCATCTCACATTTGTTGTTGTTTTTAAAAAGATTTATTATTTATTTATTTATTTCTCCCTCCCTCTCATTGTTTGTGCTCACTTTCTGCTTTCTGTGTCTGTGCATCTTCTTTTTAAGAGGCACCAGGAACTGAACCCGGGATCTCCCCAGTGGGAGGGAGGTGCCCAATCGCTTGGGCCACCTCTGCTTGCTGCTTATTGTGTCTCTCATTATGTTTCCTCATTGTGTCATCTTGTTGCATTATCTTATTGTGTCAGTTCGCCACACCAGCTCACTGTCTTGCTCATCTTCTTTAGGAGGCACTTGGAACCGAACCCGGTACCTCCCATGTGGTAGGGAGGTGCCCAACTACTTGAGCCACATCCTCTTCCCTCACATTTGCTGTTTTGAGTTCTTCATCTCTCTGTCTTTTGCCCTCCTGGGAGTTGTGTAGCACTGTCCTTGTTCTGCTGATCCCCAAAACAGGTCCCTTGGGCATCTTTTGACCCTTTCTCTGTTTGTTTTTGAGAGAGTTGATCCCTGCCTACCTACTCTGATGCCATCTTCCTGGAACTCTGGTTGCTTTTTATTACTTGAATGTTGTTCACATTTACCATTTCTTTGTTTGCCTAGTAATTTTGAATGGCATAATGGACATTTTTGAATAGTTCATTATAGATACTTTAGATTTACTTATATTCCTCTTAAAAGAATTATTTTTTTGTTTGAGCAATTAACTTGTTTGGAATGAAACTCCATGCAGAGTTTTCCTTGTAGTGGATGGCTTCTGAAATCTCTACTTTGTTTCTTTAGCTTTAGCCAGGCTGTTTGGAGTCTACCTGCTTATGTATAATACAGTCAGGATTTGGATAAATTTCATATACAAAATCGGCCTTCCTCCTTATTGGCTGTCTTCTTTCTGAGATTTTTCCCCTGCACTTTCTGGGTATTATAGTTGTCTACTACCTTATCGTCTGTTTCTTGAAGACAGTAAGACTGGGTTTTTAGCTCACTATTAAGGTGGTAAAAACTGGTACTTGCCTTCAGGGTAAAGTGAAAATGGGAATTGAAATCTCACTGTCTTAGTTTGCCAGTGCTGCTATGACAAATACTGCACAATGGCGTGGCTTAACAAACAGAGAAGTTATCTCATAGTTTTGGAGGCTAGAAGTCCAAACTCAAAGGTTTTGGCAGGACTTGCTTTCTACCAGTCTGTGATGTTCTGGCTTTCTGTGTCACATGTTGATCTCTCTCTCTCTCTCCTTGTGCCTGCTCCTCTGATTTCCTCTCTCCTGGTTTCTGCTGAACTTCTGGCTTCTTCTGACTAATGGTGCTTGAATTTCCTTTGCCTTACCAGGACTCCAGTAATGTGGATTAAGGTCTGTTTCAGTTTGGCCTCATCAGTGTAGGATATTTGAATGTACTATTCACAAGTGAATCCACACCTCAACTAATAATAATATCTTCAAATGTCCTGTTTACAAATGGGTTCTCACCCACAGGAACACAGGTTAAGACTTGTACATGTCTTTATGGGGGACATGTTTCAATCCACAACACTCATGTAATGGTAGTCCCTTCTTTTTTATTTTATTTCTCCCTTCCCATCATTGTGCTTGCTATCTGCTCTCTGTGTCCTTTCGCTGTGTGCTCATCTTCTTTTTTTTGGTAGGCACTGGGAACCAAACTCGAGACCTCCCATATGGTAGGCAGGTGCCCAACTGCTTGAGCCACATCTCCTTCCCAGTCCCTTCTTTAATGTGTAGATACGCCGCCACTCTCCCTGCCTTTGTTACTCTCCATTGCCTTTCAGCTAGTGAAAATCTGGTTGTCTGTCCACATCATATTGTCGTTTGAAATACTGCTTTTGCCAAATGCCTTTTGGTTTTATGCCTTCAGCATAGACAAACATGATGAAACTAATATCACTGATTCAAAGATGTTGTGGAGGATTTTGTCATAATATTACATAGTGTTCTTTTTACAAAAACTCCCTGGGAGAAATGTGTGTTCTTTTTATTAGGAACAGTTATGTTTCTCCTGAGTGATTTATGATTTTTATTGCATGAATTTTAAGTTATATAATTGATCAGGCCTTTCTTTTTTTCAAATTCATTTTTGGGAGCTTAGAGCCAAATTTAGATTTACTTATAATATAGAGAGGCACATTTACTATATTTTTTTCAAAGCTCTTTCCTCCATTTTATTTCCCATGTTGTTGAACGCCTGCTTCACATGTATGAGGTCCTGGGTTCAGTCTCCAGTACCTACTAAAGAAAAGCAAAAACAAAAACAAGCAAAAAGAAACAGAAATAAAACCTGAAAAAAATAGTGTTTATAATACATAAGAACTATTATAATTGATGGTTTGTAAAATTTGCCTTTCTTACCATCTCTAATTGTTAAGTATTTTGGGGACAAATATTATTAGGTTATTTAATTTAAGGGGACAGGGCTTTAGAAGTATTATAAGTGAATAGTACCTGAGAGTACTATAGTCATGTGACTTCCAGGGTTAGTACCTGGAAGAAGCTGAAAAATATAGACCAGACCAAGACTGGAGCTTAATGAGGTATTTTATTATTTTTAGTTTTTTTTTTGTTGTTGTTGGTAGTGTTTGCCTGAAAGTTTCTTCTTCTTTCCCATTTCATATGTAGGGCAAATTAATTTTTTGAATGGAAGTTATATGGAAAATATTTGCAGAAATGAATTTTAGAATTTAACTTATTCCTTGAACTGTTCCCCAAATGATTTGAATTTAGCTATGTTTTTAGGGTATTTTGGCTATTCTCTCATCTTTTCCAGCTCCTTTTTTTATCTTTTACTACTTTAATAGATTTATTTCCAAAAATCTCTTACCACAGAGGCTCAAAGGCAATATACATTCAGAAATGTTTATGGATTGTCTTGTATGTGTCAGGTCTCGAAATAGATAAAGCATGAAATAGACTCGATAGTTAAAAAGCTTTATAATAATTGTTGTGATGGTGATATATACAAGTGGCATTAAGAGTCTAGATGAAGGAACCTCTTGGTTTGTTTGGAAGAATTGTGAAAGGCTTCACAAATGCTTGAGCTGATTCTTTTTTTTTTTTTTTTTTTCTTTTGAGGTCTTGGGGATTAAACCTGGGACCTTATATGTGAGAAGCCAGGACTCAATCACTGAGCCACATTGGCTCCCCTGAGTTGGTTTGTTTGTTTGTTTTGCTTATTGTTTGTTTGTCTGATTTTTGTTTTTGAAGGCACCAGAAACCAAACCTAGGACCTCCCATGTAGGAAGCAGGTGCTCAACTGCTTGAGCGACATCTGCTCCCTTGAACCGATCTGTTTTTGAACTGAGTCTTAAATGAGGAGTGGGAGTTTGTACGTGAAGAAGACATATACTAATATGAGTTTGAAACAGTATATGTCAATACTGTCCAATTAAAATATATGTAAGCCATAAATGTGAGCCACATATGTAATTTAAATTTTTTAGTAGACACACCAAAAAAGTGAAAAGAAACAGATGAAATTAATTTTAATAATTTCTTGAACTCAGTATATACAAAGTTTTGTCATTTTCTTTTTTTTCCCCTGTTTTGATGGCTTTTTTTTTGTTTCCTCCCCCTGAGATGGCTCCCTCGTCTGTTTGCTCATTGTTTCTGCTCGTTGTGTGCTCACTGTGTCTGCTTGTTGCATCAGCTTGTTGCATCTGCTTGTCTTCTTTAGGAAGCACCGGGAACCAAACCTGGGACCTCCCGTGTGGGAGGCAGGCACCCAACTGCTTGAGCCATATCCGCTCCCCTGTCATTTTCAACATGTAATCAATATAACCAATAATGAGATATGTTACTAGCCATATTTCAACTGCTCAGTAGGTACATGTGGCTAGTGCCTGCTGTTTTGGACAGTGCAGGTATGTGCAAAGCACGGGTGTGTAAAATAACACTTTTATACTTGTATTAGTTTGTATGTTTGCCATGGAGGGTATAAGAAGGTGGAATGGTATAGGGTGAGTACAGAGAGAAAGCCAAGGGTCAGATTATGGAGGAGCTTGTTTGTTACACCAGAAGTTTGAACTTTATTCTGCACAATATACAAAAGCCAGTAAAGAGTTTTAAAATTTTATTTTTCTATTTATTTATTTATTTAGAGAAGTTGTGGGATTACAGAAAAATCATGGATAAAATCCAGGGTTCCCATATAGTACTCTATTATTAATACCTTGCATTGGTGTGGAGCCAGTGAAGAGTTTTAAGCAAGTTTGATTTTTAGGAATGATATCTTTGGTGCTGTGAAGGGGGTAGGTTGAGACTAGGGTCAGTAATATGCAGTAAGGAGTTAGTTACCATGTTCCCTGTGAGATGTGAGCTTGTGTGTTGTGTAAGAAGTAAATTCTGAAGTAAACTTACATCCCTAACCTACAGACAGTATTCTGGATTATATTATAGATTGCCCCTCCTTATTGTAATTTGGTTAGTCGGACATGGGAGACTGTAGGATTTGATCATTTCCCTCTTACTTAACACTTGACTTAATTATCCTGGAGCCAACTTCACGCATTGTTGTTTTGGTCAGACCAGAGGATTAAAAAAAGTAAGAAAGGCATAGGGGCCCTCACATTTTATTGCTGCCATTTGCTATTTTAGAATTTTTTTTAGCTTGATTTTGGGTGTTTGGATGTTGTAGTACTTATCTGTGGTTATGTAACAAAACTCCCCAAATTTAACAGCTTAATTTATTATCTCAATAGAATCGAATTCTATTTTATTCATTTTATTTTATTTTAATTCCTTCCCTCCCTCCCCCGAGATGGCTCCCTCCTCTGTCTGATCATTGTCTGCTCGTCTTCTTTAGGAGGCACTGGGAAGTGAACCTGGGACCTCCCATGTGGGAGGCGAATGCCCAACTGCTTGAGCTACTTCTGCTCCCTGCTGGTTGCGGCATCTGCTGGCCTTTGCTGATTGTGGTGTCTGCTGGTTGTGGCATCTTACTGGTTGTGGTGCCTGCTTGTTGTGGTGCCTGCTCATTTTCTTTAGGAGGCACAGGAAACTGAACCCAGGACCTCCCATGTGGGAGGTGGGCACTCAATTGCTTGAGCCACATCTGCTCCCCCCTATCATCTCACATAGATTCGGAGGATCAGGAATTCTGGATTGGCTTACCTGGATGGTTCTGGCTTAGGGTCTTCATGAGGTTTCTAGTTAGCTGTTAACTGATGCTACGTAGTCTGAAGACTTGATTAGGACTGGACAATTTGCTTCAAATTCACTCATTTGAACCTCATAGGAGGCTTCAGTTCTTTGCCATGGGTGCTTCATCATAGGGATGATCAAGATAAGGCTTTACCAAGAGCAAATGATGGAGAAAGGGGTGGGATTTAGAGTCTTTTATGATCTGATATTGGCAATGACATACCATCGTTTTTGCTCTGTTCAGTTTTCTTCTATTTTCTCTGTGTTCCTCAGATTTCATAATCTTATATCAATCTATCTTGAAGTTTGACAGTGTTTTCTTCTGAAAGTTTAAATCTCTTGAGCCCTTCTAATGAATCTTTCCTTTTGGTTATTATATTTTTCAACCTCAGAATTTTCATTTAGTTCTTTCTATTAATTTTTATCTTTTTATTGATATTATCTGTTTGATGAGCCGTTGTCTTCATACCTTCCTTTACTTAATAAAGCATGGTTTCCTGCAGTTCTTTGAACATATTCATAATTGCCCCTTTGAAGTTCCTGCTGACAGGCAGTTTCTGTTGTGTGCTTTTTTCCTTGTGTATGAATCACACTTCCCTGTTTCTTTGTGTAGCTTTTGTTATTGAAAACTGGACATTTTAGATAATATATTTTGTAGCATCTCTGAATACTGATTCCTTTCCTACATATCTGGGGCTTGTTTTTGTTGTTGTTTGCTTGTTTACTTGTTTTGTGACTTGGGTAGGCTATTTTAGTAAAGTGTATTTCACTTCATAGTGTGAAGCCTTTGGTGTCCCTTCTCAGAAGGTGCAGCTCTGGGATGACAACTGGTTTTAGCAGAGGTTTCTTTCACTGACTTTTTTGTTAAGCTCTCTTCATTTGGTATTACTCTCATCATTAGTCTTTACTAATTACTAGTTTACTGTTCTATTGTTTTAGTGCTCTAAGGGCATAATTTGTTCGGCAGTCTGATCCAATAAAATTTCGGGGGAGTGGATGTGGCTAAAAGTTTGAGTGCCTGCCTCCCACATGGGAGGTCCCAGGTTCAGTCCCCAGTGCCTCCAAAAAGCAAACAAACAAAAAAACAAGCAACAAGCAAACAAAAAAACCAACTCGGGGAGCTGATGTGGCTCAGTGATTGAGTGCTGGCTTTCCACATACAAGGTTCTGGGTTCAATCCCCGGCCCTGCTACCTAAAAAAAATTTTTTGGGGGGCAGGGGTAGTTTTTCAGGTCAGTCTTTGAGATTTTTTTCTGACCGCATAAGTGCTCTTCTCCCCTTGGTCCCAAGATGGCTCTCTCGTCTGTCTGCTTATTGTGTCTGCTTGTTGTATCTACTCATTGTGTCCACTTGTTGTCTGCTCCTCTTCTTTAAGAGGCAGTGGGACCTCCCATGTGGGAGGTGGGTGCCCAACCTCTTGAGCCACAACCGCTCCCTGCTCCTTGTGTCTGCTCATTTGTCAGCTCATTTTCATTAGGAGGCACTGGGAACCAAACCCGGAACCTCCCATGTAGGAGGCAGACGCCCAACTTCTTGAGCCACATTGGCTCCCCTGAGTGCTCTTCTTAGCTGTCTCTTTCCTTGATTTTCATTTAGTTTCAAGTAGTCAGCTACTTTGAGGAGAGCTTTGGAACTCTCTTTTCTTATGAATGTCCTTTCTTTCTGAAAAAGCTCTCTGAGACACACTAATCTGGGTGCTGTGCTAGGTAATACCTTGTGGTTTTCCCGGTTTGCCTATCTTGGTTTGGAACCTCTGTCCTACAAGTGAGCTGGGGCGAGGATAGTTGAGGCCCCAGCATTCCCAGCCCACTGTGATAGAGCCTCTGTCCTATGGGTAAGGGCTGAGTAGATGAGGGTAGAAGGGACTCTGTTCTCTTGGCCACACCTGCCTGGAGTGGAGCTTGCATCAAGCTGAGCTGGGGCGGGGAGGAGGTTGGTAGGGAGCAAGTTTTGACTAATATGCCATGGACTAACACTGCCCTTACCAAGTTTTAGTAGATTTTCTTGAATGTTTATTTATTTTTTCATTTGCATATACCCTAAGGACAATTTCCAGATACTTTATATAGTTGTTTTTTGTATAGTTTTTGTCAACTTTGCTTCTTTTGTTATGGAGTGGATCCATGGAACTCATTATATATCTCCCCCTTTCTGCTTGTTCTTGCTGTGTTCATTTTTGTGTTCTTCTGTGTCTGCTTGTCTCCTTCGCTGTGGCAACCCGCCGAGTCAGCTCACCACGTGGCGGCCTGCCTGCTTGTGGCGGCTTGCCCTGCTAGCGGCGGCTTGCCCTGCTCGCGGGGGCTTGCCCTGCCCGCGGCAGCTTGCCTTCTCAAGACGGTCTGTCTGCTCAAGGAGGCCCCGGGAACTGAACCCGGGGCCTCCCATGTGGTAAACCGGAGCCCTACCAATTGAGCTACAGCCGGTTCCCCTCCAAACTTCTTAATTCTAAATTTTCCTGAAGTTCAAAGATGTGTTCCCACTAAGAAAATTACCATTCCAGGTAACCGAGGCTGTTTATAAATACAGATTTTGGTTCAGATGTGAAACCCAAGGCTGTCAGTATCCCTAGAAGCTCTTCTCATTCTCCTCTACTTGTCATAGTAAGTGGTTTTATAGTCATTATATGTGGAAT
>PVKH010049223.1:0-10122 GCA_004027955.1 Chaetophractus vellerosus | reverse complement strand
TTTTTTTTTTTTTTTTTTTTTTTTTTTTTTTTGAGGTACTGGGGATGGACATTGAACTTGGGACCTGGGGACCTCATATGTGGGAAGCCGGCACTCAATCGCCAAGCCACATCAGCTCCCCTCAGTTGGTTTTTCCATCTCTTTGCTTGTTGTTTGTTTTTTTGTTGTTGTTTTTAGGAGGCACTGGGAACCAAACCTGGGACCTCCCATGTGGGAAGCAGGCGCTCAACTTCTTGAGCCACATCCATTCCTGAAGCTGGTGGTTTTCATACAGAGTATCATGTTTGGAATCTGAAGTCCTGCCCAGTGTACTAACAACTCTAGATTTCCTTTACCCAACCCAAACATTTTCATGTTATTATGAGTCACTTAATAAGTCCTTGCTTTTATTACTTTTGTTTTAGCTAACAAAAATTAAGGCAAAACAAGTTTTGATAAATTTTGCATAAGAATACTTAAAAATGATTAGTAGAAGATAGTGTCTTCTAAATCTATGAGTTAAAAAGAGCAAAGGAAACCTGATTGGATAGTCACTGAATACATTCCTATAAAACATCTACTCTCAGAAAGAGGCAACCATATTGTCACTGCAATCTTAAAAAAATAGAACATCTGCAGATACCCAGAAGCCTGATTTTGATCATTCGGTTTAACTTAAAAAGTCAGACAGGTTTTTTGAATTGCATGTATGTTTTTTCCCACAGTTACTGACTACTGTAATTTTGTAAAATTGATAGATTTTTACTTTTATTTGTCTGGCTAATATTTTGGTTAAAAATATTTAGGAAGACAATTATTTATTCATACTTAGTGCCCCACTTATAGCATAAATTTTAAAATGATAGTGATATATATTTTCTCTTTAGCATGCAGTTTGTAAACTGATTTACTGTGAAACAATGTTTGGCAGTGACAGGGCAGTATACAATTAATTTTAATGTATATATTGACTCTGAACACCATGAGCAAAGGAACTTATTTTGCTCATGAATTCTCTTTACTAGGAATATAGAAGATCAAATATGCACTGACTGAGTCACAGTTTGTAGAACACTGTGAAGTGTGACTTATTTTTGGTTATCTGATCTCTTTCTTTGATACATGAATATTTTAAGAAACTACAAAACTGATAAAGCCAAACACACGTGTGTGTGTATGTGTGTGTGTGCGTGTGTGTGTGTGATAGGTCCCTATGTATTTAATCATAGGGGTAGTAGAGAGCTGGTATTGTTTTGAGTGGTTTTATGAAAGACTTTCTTAAGTGAATGGCATTGGAGTCCTGGGGCTATCACTGTTAATGATGACGATGAGCCAAAAACAATAAAAGAGCAATCCCTGACTTCTGTCTCTGACAGACTTTTGACAGGCAAGTGACAAGCTGGCCTAATACTCGGAGCTAAACCATAAGCCATGTTATCTTCCTATTAAAGACAAACCACACCACAGAATACCAACCTCTATTAAGGATACTCTGAGTCAAGGTAAAATCAGACAAAATACCTGCACTTCATGATTTTGTCTAAGCACAGACAAAACACAATGTCAATGTGCCATCCACAAATAAATGAGTGACTGCTATTTCTTTACCAATTACAACTTTATTCTCATTCTAGTCTCCTTGCCCTAGAGATATGATTTACTGGTATACCATATAGAATTGCACCACTTTTTGACAGCATCTAATCTAGAATGCACTCTGCATCTTTAGAGACCTTCTCCCCATCACCCAAACAAGCCCAAATCCTACAATGGATTCTTTCAAACATCCTCTTACTGAGATATCCCATGGTTCCTCTCCTCATGGCACATGTTCTCTGCTGCAATTGTTGCAATTGTTTAATTTATAGGTGTACCCCTGCTGGTATTTGGCTCAAGGATATTGGCAATGATAACAGCAGCAACGTGGTAATCACAAGTCCTTGTTCACTTCGCTACAACCGTTGTCCTACTTGCTACTTCTAATGCAATACACATCCTCCCACCTCTGGATCTTTGCTTTTGCTGACATTTCTGCCAAGAATATTATTTCCTGGTATCTATATGGCTCATCAGTAATTTACTTCACACTTAATAAATAGTATTGCTGGATAACTAACTACTCTGGAACTTAGAGGTTTAAAACAGTTTTATTTTATTCTCCCTTGTAAGTGTGTGGATTGACTGGGGATCAAAAACAAAAACAAAAACAAAAAAACAGATTAGGTATGACTGAGTGTCTCCAAAGCAAGCTGTGGTCCCTCAGGGCTGGCCTCTCACATGCAGATCATATCTGCTGCACACATATTTAATCTGCAGATCAAGATGAAGGGACAACAGCTACATTTAAGGAGTGCTTGCCATGGAGCGGGGAGAGCTACGAAAAGAGCATGCCTCACGGCACAAGCACATTTCAAGCCTTTGCTGTTTTTGCATCTACTAACAGCACTTTGGCCAAAGCAGATCACATCACCGAGGCCAAATCAAGGTGCAGGGAAGTGGATTGCTCATTTAGTGGTAGGAGAATCTGATCTGTTCTGTTTATCGTTGTGTTCTCTGTACCTAGAACACCACCTGGTACCTGTTAGATACTCCATTAATATTGAAGACTTTGGAATCTCAAATCCATGGCAGAAACCACCAAGAAGAAGTCCCCTGATTGTGGAAAATCTAAGGAATCTTACTCTTCATTAGGTAGACAACACTATACCTTTTTTTTTTTTTTTTTTTTTTTTTGGCCCAAACTGAAGATCATTGACCTTCTATACGATGTATAGGAAAAACATTATTCACCAAGGTATAATTGAAATGAGAGTATTGCTATAAGATTATATCCTAATGTATTATAACCTGGTTGGAATATCTATTTCAGGATACTAGGGAGAGAAAGGATTAGAAAGGTTTAGAGAGATGGTCATATTTTATTTACATAAATTATCTCTAATTTAGAAATTATAATACAGAAGTGATAGAGGATTGATCTACGTCCATTAGAATGTCAGAGTAGAAAAATCAACTAACGTTTTTGAAGGAAAAATCCCTGCAGATACGGCTGATTTTATATTGGTTTTCTTCATAGTTTCTATCTATTACTTCTTAATGACTATAAGGGACATTTGTTTCTAAGAATGTCATTGAAAATAATGGTTCAAGTGACACATCATCATGAAAATGTAAAGATGCCTGGTGAATTTGACAATAAATGGATCTTCTTTTCTTAAATTTGTTGAAATGTTTTTCCATAGTAAAATAAGGTACAGGACTAGGTACACTGAATAAGTTGCAGCACTATTTAGCAGTCAACCTAAAAAACTCTCAAATTCATTTTCACATATTCTTAGGAAAATTCCCACATTAAATTATGTAAAAGATGAAAAAACTCTATTAAAGTCATGATGGAAATTTAATTTTTTATAAATTCAATTAGTATCAAACCGAAGTAAAAAATTAAGGCTATTGGGGGTTTGACACTTTGCCAATATTTCAGAATATTCAATCCTTAGTCTTAGTTTCCCTGCTGCTGTGAAAAATACCACATGATAGGTTGATAATTCAACCTATAGCATATTTCTAAGGAAAACATTTTAACGAACATAGATGACATGTTCTAACGGAACATTTCTAAACACTGACATATTTGAATGTACATTCATAAACCCGAAATACGTAATACATAAAACTATACATTTTCCAGTTTTAAAATCAGATTTTTGGACATCAAGAGAGCTCTAAGATTGAAGCTGGATTGTGCAAATGTTTCTGAAATATAGAATTAAGAGTTGGAAGGGTTTTAAATGTCCGTCTATTGAGCAATGTCAAAATCCCCACTATAAAATCCCTCTCAGATATTTATCAATCTTCAATAGTGAGCATAATGAACTCACTATTTCCTAAGATATTCTATGATAGCATTAACTACCCCATTTATAAGACAAATCATTTATGCTGAGCCATCTGAAAAAATGAGAAATAATACGTTAATTGCAGGGAATTCCTCTTAATAGTTATGACTGCAGAAATATATAATCTAAAAATCAAGACTAGGATTCCAAAAGTTGGACCTTCTTCTTTTTAAAGATATAGATTCTGACATTTAAAAAAATAACAAGTGGACAAAAATTTCATTAATAAAAGAGCTTAAACTGGATTCTAGGATTTTTTAAACATAATTGAGACTCCACTTCAATTCCTATATTAAAGAAGAACCATTATTGGAGGGTCTACATCTGCAAACTACAATATATACTAAATTATTCATGAAGTGGATCAAAACTAAAAGATGATAATTTCATTCATATCATGCATTCATTCATTCCAAAACTATTTTTTGCATATTTATTAGATGCCAAGTCCTGTGTTAAGCACCAAAATAGCTTACAATAGCTTTCAAGGTGGAAATGCAGCAATATGGAAACTCTATGCATGATTCTGGACCAACAGCATCAGAGAGACATAGGTACAAAGTTGACTTTTATCAACAGGTTTTTCCAGTGACATCTCAGATTGAGAATGAAGTTCATTTGTGGGTGCACAAAATTGCTAAGGTGATGGGGAAGTCATGGACAACCACAGGGGCCATCTCCCAGCCCTCATCTATTCCCCTCCTTTTCTATTGTGTGCAGATGTTTCCATTTGTTTCCATTCTGCAGGCCAGAGGAGATGTTAGGTCTAATGAAACTGCCTGGCTGTACCTTGAACCTGAAACCAGGAACCATGCTTTTGGCGCAGTGCCAGGGCCACCTCCCCCTACGGTGAGGAAATATTTAACTCTCGGGCAGCAAAGGCCTCTCTCTCTAAAGCAAAGTCAGGCTTGCAGAGCTGCCGTCCACCAATCCTGACCTCAGCAGTTGGCCTCCCCAGGAGACTGGCCATGATGGGATCTATTCCCCTGCTCTTTTGAATCCTTTGTGCTGTGTAAGTATTAAAGGATTAATTTGATGAAAGTTTCTGTTGTACCAAGCCAGTGTTTCCACAATATATGCAGCAACTAGCTCCACATAAGGGCAGTGCTATGGAAAATGACTGCAGAGCTGAGTAAAAGCTCCACAATATTAAGTTCTACTAACTGAGCTAATGGGTGCAGAATACAACACTGGCTCTTGCTAAGACCTGAAATGTTTCATTCACTTTGATGTGGACAAAACAAAAATGATCTGAAAAATGCACTCTCTGTAATCTCCTTGTATTAATCTCTATTAAATTTTGCGGTATGAAATGAAGTAGACAGCCTACTGTTTTAGGCTTTGGCATAAATTTAGTTTTTTGACTATGATATCACCTGTTACTTTATTGGCAGAAGGAAGTAAATGTGGCAAATGCTTAAAATGGTCATCTTTTCCTCTTAGATTTATTGAAAATGAAAAAGAGTTTGAGGCCTGCCTGAAATTCCAATTGTCTGTTCCAGAGAACTAGAAGGGACATCTTTCCCTCAAGTAACAGCTCTTTATTTGGGAGAGAAAGAGAAATTTTACACCTATTTAAATCAGTGATCTTGCAAAGATCATGAGATTTTTCTATTAATATTTTTTTTCTTCAATACGGGCTCTTTGAAGACTAATGGATTATGTAGATATCCATTATCTACATATGGACCCCGTGAACTATCTGACATTCACAGTCACATGCATTTTTCTCAAAGTATTACCAGATGAACTATGTGAAACTAATACCCCTGGAGTACACAAACAAGAAGAGATGAATAAGTTTGTAAATGTGTTTTGTTTCATGAGACATCTCTTTGAATGTGTATTTCTTAATTTGAGTAAAGGAACATTAATATTAGCCACCTGCTTCTTTTAAAGCAGTAACTACATGTAGATAAGGAAAAAATTAATTTATTTATATAGGAATAATTGTTGGAGGATACCTTTCCATAATGGGTCATGATTAGAACCCAGAAGGGGATTTTACCTATAATCCTACCCTCTGAACCTTTACATTTTGAACTGCAATGATTCTACCTAAATATCAAATATCTCCAAAACTAATAAACCAATGATATTTACAAGCCATCATTACCATATAATAAATTGGCAAAGATAAAAACCTAAAGTTTGGTTAAAAATGTTTTAGGAAATCTTTGTGAGGCTTTAGGCAAAGACCTAGTGTGATACAATTTATATACTAAAAAAATTATATAGAACAGAGATAATACAGACTAGAGGGGAGTGAATGTAGCTCAAGTGGTTGAGCGCCTGCTTCCCATGTACAAGGTCCTAGGTTCAACCCCTGGTACTGCCTAAAAAAATATATATGGAATAGAGATAAATATTCCTGACCAAGCCTTGCCCCAACTGCATATTTATGAAAAAATAAATGCTTTTTGCTATGTTCAGCTACTAATTTGGGGGGTTCTTTGTTTGCAGCAATAAGCAACCAGAATGCATGTTAAGAAATTGACTTCAGGGGCCGACTGGATAGCCCAGTGGATAGGGTGTCAGCATACCACATGGGAGGCCCCAGGTTCGGTTCCCGGGGACCTCTCCTAGCGGGCAGACCGCCTTAAGAATGGCAAGCCGCCATGGGCGGGCCAGAGCCGCCGTGGGCAGGGCAAAAAAGCTGCCACGGACAGGCAAAAGCCGCCACGGGCAGGGCAGGTCGCCCGCAAATCGAGCGCAGCCAGCCACCCGCGAACTGAAAGCCGGCCGTGATGGAAGCAGAAGCCGCCCACAAGCGGGGAAAACTGCGCCTGCTCAGTGACCAAGTCTGGGCGCGTCGCCGCAGTGGGGGGGGAAGGGGAGATATGTAATAAAATAAATAAATCTTTAAAAAAAAAAAAAGAAATTGACTTCACCACATAATTCTATGCCTACTACAGATTATTAAAAACTTGATAATGATATTGATGGAATCACAGGAGGAAATACAAACAACACACAATTCCAGAAATTTTTGTCTTCTGGGTAAATGAGATCTGATGATGCAATGACATTAATTGTAGCCATAATTTCTAAATGTACTACATTCAGACATTTATTTTCTTTATTTTGTACTTGGAAACATAAATGTATATATTATGAACTGGTTGCTATAGAAACAAATTGCTATGTATTATTGAATATTTCATATATATCTAAATATATTTTATTGAAACATGATATACATAATAAAATATGGGCAAATAATAAGTGTACAGCTTGATGGTTTTGCACAAAGAGAAGATATCTGTGAAACCAGTAGCTTGATCAAAATATAGAACATTGCTACAGCACAAAGTCCCTTTCACTCCCTATCTAGTCATAACTCCTATCCCAAAAGGTAACCTGACTTCTAATTTCATAGATTAATTTTGCCCGATTTTAAATATTTCTAAGTCATATTGTATTAGTCATCCAAAGGGGTGCTGATGCAAAATACCAGAAATCGGTTGATCTTTATAAAAGGTACTTATTTGGGGTAAAAGTCCACAGTTACCAGGCCATAAAGCATATGTTTCTTCCCTCACCAAAGTCCATTGCCATGTGTTGGAGCAAGACACCTGCCGATGTTTGCCAGGGTTCAGGCTTCCTGGGTTCTTCTCTTCCAGGGGCTGCGTTTCTCTCTGGGCTTAGCTCCTCTGTTTCCTCCACAAGGCCAGCTGTGAACTCTCAGGCGAATGGCTCATCTCTATCCCAGGGCCTTCTCTCCTTCCTCACCAGAATTCCAACATCAAAACTACCTCAACACTGTCCTTTGCTTCGCCTTTTATATTTGATTCCCACCCCACTGAGTGGTGGGGCTCAACACCCTACTGACATGGCCCAGTTAATGCCCTAATCATAACTTAATCACGCCCAGATTAGCAGACCAGTTTACAAGCATGATCCAATATCTATTTTTGTAATTCATAATTATATCAAACTGCCAAAGTACTACACATACGAAATGCACTCTTCTGTGTGTTTCATCATGCTACAGTAGATAGATATATTTCATTAATTTTCAATGATACAGTCTTTTTCTATATGTATATATTACAATGTATGTACCATTCTACTTTTGATGGTTGTTTCTGACATAATTAAAAATTAGCGCTGCTATGAACATACCATGGAGAATTGTGAAATCATAGGCATTATATAGGTTGTGTTTCAGTAGATATTGCCAGAGTAGTTTCACTAATTTAATTCTTCTGTCATCAATTTATGAGAGTTTCTATTGCTCTACATTCTCATCAAAGCTTGGTGTTGCATTCTTCATTTTAGGATTTCTAGTGGATTTGGGAATTCTGAAAGAGTGCTGTCTCAACAAGGTTTTATTTACATTTCCTAATGACTATTTATTATTTTATTTATTTTATTGGCCATTAGGATAGCCTTTTTTGTGAAATGCCTGTCGAGTCTGTTCATTTTTTCTTTTGGACTGTCTGCCTTTATCTTACTAATTGTAGGATTTTTTTTTTAAGGAGGTACCGGGGATTGAACCCAGGACCTTGTACATGGGAAGCAGGCACTCAACAACTAAACCACATCTGCTCCTCAGTGAGAGTTGTTTTTGTTTTATTTTGTTTGTTTGTTTGTTTGTTTAGGAGGGGCCAGGGGTCAAACCTGGGACCTCGTACCTAGGAAGCAGGTCCTCAACCACTTGAGCTATATCCACTCCCTGGATTTTTAAATATGTTATGGATATATTCCCTTCCTTATGTTGAAATATTGTAAAGATTTCCTTCCTCTTTGTCTCATGATTTTTCATTTTCTTAATGGTATCTCTTAACAAACAGAAATTCTTGACTTTAATATAGTCCAATTAAGGTTTTTCTTTATCATTAGTGCTTTTGATGTGCCATTTAAGAAATATTTGACTGTCCTCAAGTCGTGAAAATATTCTGCTGTTTCCTTCTAGAAATATGTTACAATTTGATTCACAATTGATTTGAAATTGATTTTTATGTAGCAATATCTATTTTACCAATATGTGTATCAAATTTATTGTATCCCATTTATGAAAACACTATACTTTACCCACTACACTGCAATATAAACTTTGTCTTAAATAAAGGGACCATATATTTGGGCTTGTTTCTGGATTCATTATATTTTCATCTGTTTATTTGCATACAATTATATCGAAACCACACAGACTGATTACTATGGCTTTATAAGTAGTGTTGCTGTCTGGTAGCTTTCCAACTTTTTTCCTACTTCTAAATTTTTTGACTCTTCATGGTCCTTTCTATTTCCACATGTACTGTTTAGTTATCAATACATCATTTCCTCCATTCATTTAGTTAAGTTTTAATATCTCTTAATGCTTTTATTTTTCAGTGTGCATTACTTACAATTTTTCATTAAATTTATTTTCAGATGTTTCATGTTTATTGCTATTATTGTAATTAATATTATTCACATTTAATTTTCTCTTTCTTTGTTGCTGTTATATATTTATATATTTTCTATAATAGCCAGTGAAATGACAGTTCCCATGTTGTTGCATCTAATTATAATTCATTTATTCTCATTGCTGTATAATATTCCAAATGAATGCATATACTATCATTTATTTATCCAACAGCTACTTAGAAACACAACTAGATTATTTCTAATTATTTGGATATTACAAACAATCATCTGTGATCATTCTTTCCTTTTGTTGAACATAAAAATTCAATTATTTGGGTATATACCTAGGTGTTGAATTGATGGGTCAAAGATTATGCACTTATTCAGATTTATTAAGATACTGCAGAATCAAAATGATTGCATAATTTTACAGTCTGAACAAGAGTGCATGAGAGTTTCAGTTCTTTAATTCTTCAAATCATTTGGTATTTGTTCTGGCTTTTTACCTTTTGCTCTTCTAGTGGTATGTCATGGTACCTGTCGGTCAGAAGGACATATGTCAACCCACTGCAATCCAGGTGCCAGGGTCACCAGCAAAAGCACGACTCACACAGTCTCTGATGGAAAGACGTTTTACTCACAAAGCGAAGAGACAGAGCAAGGCCAGCTCCACTAGTGGGCATTGGTTGCCACAGCCAGCGGGACTCAATCCATGGCCATCAGAAGGAGATGTTCTCTTCTGTTTCTGTGCCGCAGTGAACCCTGCCAGGGATAGATATAGGTCTGAGGTGTGAACTCCATGCATGGAACATGCCCATCAGAATCAGACTGTCTCCAATGAATACAAGCATATGCTTGGGACAATAGGGAAAGGAATGTACCATTAATC
>PVKH010049222.1:0-10114 GCA_004027955.1 Chaetophractus vellerosus | reverse complement strand
GCTTTCCATTCTCAAGGCAGTCTGCCCGCTAGGAGAGGTCCCTGGGAATCGAACCCAGGGCCTCCCATGTGGTATGCCGGCACCCTATCCACTGGGCTATCGAGCCGGCCCCCTAAAACTCTTCTCACACCATGTTTTACTCCATGGTGCTGCATTCATAAACCCTATCATCTAATACTGGAAAGAGAGTTTAACATCATCCTAGGCAGAATTTTCAACACATGTGTTTAATTCCGAAGCAGGGAATTTACACATTAAAAGATTCTTAAAAATGAATTCCAAAGAAATTTAACTTACACTTGATATTTTTATCTTAAAATTATCTAGTTTAATTTGCTACATGTATGCTAGTGATTTTTATCTTCCTGTGTGAATGTTTTTCTACCCAATATCACCTTTGTTAAATTCATGCAGTCTTCTTAAAACAAATTCCACATTGTAATATATCTTTTAATATTTGATATAATTTTAAACTAAAAATAAAGAATGTCATCATATGGAGAATACCATGTCTTTATAGGAATATCTTGACAGGTGACTATATCTTTGAGAGAAATTCAAGTTACTCGATACTACCATCCTGGAAGAAAATATTGAGTGCTTTAATTCAGAGAATTCTACTGCTTAAATTTCTTTTCTTGCATTCACTCTTCTCCTGTGGCTACCTAATAAAATAATAGAACTTATTCACAACTATGCAATGAGGAAAAGTTAAAGTTGGAAAGCAGAAAGAACTGCTTCCCTCATTGAATAGGTGTGCTATTAAAACCCTGCCTGCCCTTGAACTCAGTTATTATTGGGAAGCTTTGGTTCTCTTCCTGAGTTCTTGATGAAAAGATGCATGCTAAGTGCAATTCGTTTAGGCTTTCTTCATGATAAAGCACAAGGAACCAGTAGAGTGGGGTGAGATGTAGTAATAAATGGTATTTGATTTTTTCCCCCAGTATACCACATTTCTTATACCATTTGTTTTTTTTTGTTGTTGTTGTTACATATCCCCCCCTTTCTGCTTGTTCTTTGCTGTGTTCATTTTTGCATTCTTCTGTGTTAGCTTGTCTCCCCCCATTGCGGCTACCTGCTGGGTCAGCTCACCATGCGGTGGCCTTGCCCTGTTTGTGGGCAGCTTTGTGCTGCTCACGGACAGCTTTGCCCTGCTTGTGGGTGACTTGCCCTGCCTGTGGCAGCTCTGCCCTGCTCACAGCAGATTTTTGCCCTACCTATGACAGCTTTTGCCCCACCCATAGTGGCTTGCCTTCTCCAGGTGGTCTGCCCACTCAAAGAGGCTCCAGGAACCAAACTCAGGGCCTCCCATGTGGCAAACCAGTGCCCTACCCACTGGGCTACAGCCAGCCCCTCTTATACCATTTGATACACTTTCCCCACAAATAAGATTTTCAAACATATCCTCTCAAGATGAAAAGTCTTAGCCAGCATTTGAAGCTAAAATAAATTAACCTTTTAATATCTTGTAATTCAATAACTGTAAGGCTGTCTTTCTACTTTAAAATCCATATCTAGAGAATGTTCTGTCTTAATTAAATTATCCTTATTCAATCTTTTATCTGCAGTTGTTACAATGGACCTTCCAGTCTTATTATGTCTCAATACATTTTATTCAATATAGAAGCAAGTATTTCATTAATAGAAGTCTTACATTTTCCAAAAATAATAATTCTAGTAAAAGTCTGATATTTAATATTCCTTCAATAATCCTAGTAAAAGTCTGATTTTTAATATTCCTCCAATTTCAAAACCATAACCTTATATTATATTTAGTTTTCAATATTGCAATAACTGAGGGGCCCTCTGTAGCCCAGTGGATAGGGTGCCAGTGCACCACATGGGAGGCCTCAGATTCAGTTCCCAGGGACCTCTCCCATGGGACAGACCACCTTGAGGGGGCAAGGCACCATGGGTGGGGCAAAGCCTCCATGGGCAGGGCAAGTTGCCTGTGAACGGAGCAGAGCTGCCCATGAAATGGAGCCAAGCCACCCACAATAAAAACAGGGCTTTGCCACCCATGAAATGGAACAGAGCCACCTACGAGCAGGGCTAGCCACCTGCTTGGTGGGGCGACTCAGCACATCACTGCAACAGGGGGAAACAAAAAGCAGACATAAAAGAACACAAAAATAAACACACAGGAAGAGAAAGCAGAAAGGGGGAGATATGTAACAACAAAAAATGTTTAACACTTTTAAAAATTGCAATAACTGAGAACTCTTAATGCAGTTTTTAAAATTGTTTTTTTGCATACCTGAGTCATCTGCACAGCTGTTTCTTGGGAAAATACATCACTGCCAATTTTACAGACAAATACGACTCATATGAACCCAGGAGTTACATTTCAGGACCTTTCCTGAATTTTATTTCTACCGTATGATATTGAATTTTAGGGTTTTTAATATTCAATGTTGATATTTCTGAGTGTGTATTTTATTTATTTTGTTGGAATGAGGTGGGTTATTAGTCTTGAAATACATTTTTTCATCAAGTATTTTTCCTAGATTTAGAATATAAATGTAATCATTGATTTCATTTCTATCTCAGATTAGAGAGAATACATATTTCATTCATATATACAATATTTTTGTATTTTAATCCCATGTTATAATAAATATTCTTCAAATATGCTTTTAAGTGCTTGAAATTATGTATATATATGTAATTTACATTAGCAGCATCAGCAGTCTAACTATATTTAATCTGAGATTTCTTTATCTCATAGCAAAGCACAGAATCAAAACATTGTTCTTCACTTTAATTATATTTACAAGATGTCATAAATGCTCCACTGTCTCATTAATTGCCTGATTATATTTGCATCATTTAAAATTGTTTACATTATTTTATTTTCAAAATCAGGGTTTCTTTTAATACTAAGCAGTCCTTATGCACCCTAGGTATCTGTTCAAAATTGAGAATGAGCTATTTGAAAGCTATTAGTATTTTTGTACCTGGGAGTTACCTGGCAGGTGAGCTTTAGTTTAAAGATGTGTAGGTGTGGAATTGGCAAGAATTTGTAAGGGGACTTTCATTTCCACTTGGCAGGACCTATCCAGATATGGCTTAATCCACAAAAGCTGTCCCTGGTTTCTCCTAACAATATACTCAATTTCTACTTCAATAGAGAAGCAAATTCAGACAGATATTTTCAGACCTGCACATGGCTGCTGAGTACTCCTTGTGTTAAATGATAAAGCTAAGTGTTAAAGTTTCCTTAGTGAAAGTATAAGTAAATGTATTAGGGTTCTGAATTACATAGCCTCCATATTTCTGATCTTTAAATCACCCAAACTCAAACTCTCTCTGCTTCTATATATAATACCATGTAAGTCTTCCTCTCCCATTCAATTGATGCCAGTTTTTGTATATGGTCTTCCAAAATGTGTTAAGATAATTTATGAGTGCATTTACATTGTCTTCATCATGGACGTTCACAACTCTTAAGTTTTCTTCACTATTATTTCTATTGTAACTTTCCAGGATAAGAGTTAAATGTATTTACCTTGAATTAAATAATATTGAAGATTTTAAGGAAATATACTAAATGAACATGCTTACATTACATACCAAAAAAAAAAAAAAGGTTTTAGCGATTACAGGAAAGGAGCTGTGGAACGTGTTTAGATATCGGTTGTTTTCATCCTCAGAACAATGCTGGTCCTAGTACTGAGAATTCCACAACGTTTACACTTGTCACAAAGTCCTTATTTTCCCACTTTTTCCTACATTAACATGTTACAGTTATCAGTTCCGGTTTGGTTGATATCTGTTTCCCAGGTTAGAAATATAATGTTCACACATTCTTTAGACATTGGGAAATGTAGAGTTTAAATTTATTAGAGGAGGGAGCACAAAATCCATTGGCAAACTATTGGATACATAGAACTCAATGATTAGGACATCTCTGGCACGAAAGTCATTTTCCATACAATGGTTGGGCATTAAGTCTTCAATAGGTCCAAGAGCTCATAAGAAGCTGGCTCTTAAATACTGAGCCATTAACAAGATAGAACCTTGTTCCAGAAGTATAGCACTGATGCACATCAATTCTACATAGTACACAATATAAAGCTATAATCTTGGAAATGTTAATAGATGAAGTGATCCATTATTTAAAGAATTAAATAGAATATGTAGCACTAACATTATTCCCTTTCCATATATGTAATCAGCTTTCCATCTTTAAATGCTGAATTAATTTATGACCCCTAATCTCAGTAGTGAGCAATAACAAGAAATATTTTCTTGTTAAAAATGCTGGCCATTGTGCATTGGCTATGTAAGTATTTATTTTTAATAGAGTATTCTAAGGTCATTGTTATTACCTTAATATTTTAGTCTCCCTCCCTTTAAGAGATTATTGGCCCTGTACCCTTGACCTTTTAGCTGGCAAAGGCAAAATTAATTAAAAAGGAAAGGAAGATTGTGGTTTTAAGAGTCGGATTAAGCTTGCCATAGAATGTTTTCTGTTTGACATTTAAGTTGGTGTTCCTCCATCAATTTGTATTCCAGAGTGAAGAGCTGTACTGAATAGCCTATTGACCTGAATCCTTAGTGAGATGTAGATCTGCACTGATAAATGGAGGCTCAGTCAAGTATATAACATAGGCTTTACTAACATATGCAATGGAACATTTCTTTCTAAAGTGGTAGTACAACTTGTGCTCACATCTTCAATTTTTGAGGGTCTTCCTTCCTCATCTTTCTCATCAATGCTTTATATTGTCAGATATTTAAAATGTTTCTAATATAGAGAGTGCATGTATGTGTGCATATATATATATAGCCATATGTCATTGTGATCTTAAATTTAATCTATTTTAATTTGAAAATCCTCTCATGAAATTCTGTCTACATTATGTGTGAAAGATACATTCATCCTGATTTGTATTCCCCACTCTCAATTTCATCAAAATGTTTTACATTGTGTTTGATGTTTTGTATCTTCTATAAGTAAAGTTTACCTATCCACATATCATGAAAAAATTCTGCTTCATTAGGATCTAAAATTATTATAATTTTGACTTTCATTGACATCATTTGTGTATGGTGATAGAGTGAAATTTAATTTTATCCAATACTATTATCCAATTCTCCAAGCAGTAATTATTGAAAAATACATATGGTCTTTGTACTACCTCACCCAGCTTCTGTCTCATATAAGTATTTCTATAAGAGCAGGTCTGAGGCTGTGTCATTTTCTCTGTTGCATTAATCTCTTTATATTTGCATTCTAATGGCATAAATTCAAATTAATTTAACATAAATTGTATTGTGAAATTATAATTAAAATTGAAAAAAAATTGTATTCTCTCTAGAACTGAAAATCTTCAGTGAAAGCACATTGAAATGGTTGTGATTAGGGTGTGAATTTTTGGGGGGGGTTACCTATCCCCCTCCCTTTCTGCTTCCTCTTGCTGTGTGTATCCATTCTTCTGTGTTTTTCTATGTCTGCTTTTTGTCTCCCCCCGTCTTTTCTGGCAACGTGCCGAGTTGGCCCTCTGTGAAGGTGGCTCGCTCCACTTGTGGGTGGCTCCATTCCATTTTCACGGGCAGCTCTGCTCCATGTTTTGTGGGCAGCAGTGCTCCGTGTTTTGCAGGTGACTTTGCCATGCCTGTATGGGCTCCGCCCTGCCCATGGAGGCTTTTTGCCTTGCCCACAGTGGCTTTGCCCCATCCATGGCAGCTTGTCTTTCTCAAGGCCATCTGCCCGCTCAAAGAGGTCCCCAGGAACTGAACCCAGGGCCTCCCATGTGGTATACCAGCACTCTTATCCACTGAGCTATCTAGCCGGCCCCTAGGGTGTGAATTTTTAAAATTAGATATATTTCTTTAAAAGGGTAGATAATGTGTGGAGACATAAAACTTGGTAGAATGTAATATACAGAATTACTTTTTTGGATAAAGTTAAGATTTTATAAGGAATGAATACCAAGAAATATATTTGCTGTTAGATACTATGTATCCATTAAAGAGTTGAATTAAAATGATTAATGTTTTGTATGAGTTTTGAAACTGAAGGAAACTTGCACTTTTCTTAGAACAAAATTTTGTGAAGTTAAAATTAATATGTTTGAGAAATCATGCCCAAGTTTTATTGAATTGTTTGACTGTAAAGTCAAGGAAGAAACAAATATCTATGGATATTTGATCACTTTGCTGAAGAAAGTTGTATATTCTAAATTTAATCTATACTCTGGATAAATATTGTTAAAAAGAAAGGAAAACTATGCTATTTTCCAAATCATATTTAGACTCAAACCCATAATTATAAAAATTATTTTAGTGTAAACACCCCAGAATCCTGGGAGTTGCACAGCTCCTTTCTCTTTTCATAACTTTTTCTTCTACCTTACAGATAACAACTTTTCTGACTGAAAATGCAGGGTCATAGCTTGGGTGTCCAAATTTAATACATATTAAAGGCAAGTTAGGACAATCATTCAAAATAGTTGCTGCCTGTTTCTAGGTACCTTTCTCTGCAGTGTCCTTATTGTCCTTTTATATTACATAGTTTATATTGACAATATATTGACACATCATACAATCTATACAGACTGTACACTCAGTGATTTTCATTATAATAACAGAGTTGTACATTCATCAACACAAAAATTTTTAGAACATATTTATTACTCCAAAAAGAAAAAAAAATCATACCACTTATATCCCCCCCATTACTGAAGTCTAGCATTGGAGTCATAACTTTGGTATAATTGATGGAAGAATATTAAAATATTATTTTAAACTACAGTCCATATTTTGCATTAGTTGTATTTTCCCTTATACCACCTTAATCTTGTCATAATGTACAATTTTTCTAGTTTATGAAAGTCTTTTTTATATTTGTACTTTTAACAAGAATGATCATTCATTACAGTGTTCTCTGAGTTACACAGTCCTATGTTTGTTTGTTTTTAATTAGAAAAGTGTAGGCTTACAGAAAACTCTAAAAAAAAACACAATTTACTCAAATACACCCATATTGTTGACACTTTGTATCAGTATGACAATTGTTACAACTGAGGAAAGAATATTAAAATATTATAGGCCCTTCATTGCAGTTGGTGAGAAATTGTTACAGTATTACTACTAACTGTAAACCATAAGTTCCATTAGTTGAAATTTTACCATATATTATTTTACTTATTTTTAACACCTTATGCTAGAAATTAGATTCTTTTATGGTTCATGGAAAAACCTTCTTGTATTTGTGCTATTAACCACATATCTTATTTACCACTGAGTTCATTACTTTATAGAGTCCCAATTTTATACCATAGCTTTCATTCTTTTGAAAATTACAACTCATGACTACCTATTTCAGCCATTATCACATCTATGTATCAATTTTACTCAATATAATATGCTACCATCATCTCTATCCATTTCCAAACATTTACAATCAATCTTTCTAAAATTCTTCAGATATTAAGCATCATCTCCTCCTTCTCAACCCTTATTCAATATCCTAATAACCTATACTCTAAGTTTTAATGATGAGTTTACTCATAATATTTAGTTCATATTAGTGAAAGCATATAATATTTCTCCTTTTGTGCCTGGCTTATTTCACTCAGCATAACATCCTCAAGGTTCATCCATGCTGTTATATGTATTCTTGTTTTATTTCTTCTTGCAGTTGAATATATTCCATCATATGAATGTCCTACATTTTATTTATCCATTTATTGGTTGATAGACACTTGGGTGGTTTCCATCTTTTAGCAATTGTAAATAATGCTGCTTTAAAAATCAGTGTAAATACATCAGTTTTTTCCCTTGCTTGTTAATCTTGATATATTCCTAGTACAGGATTACCGGATCATATGGCATTTCTATATTTAGCTTCCTGAGAAAATGCCAAATTGACCTCCACAGAAACTGCACCATTGTACATTTTCACTAAGAATGAAGGCATGTTCCTATTCCTACACATCTTCTAGCACTTGTCATTCCATTTTATTTTTTTTCAATAGTGGCCATTCTGTAAGGCAGCGGTTCTTAACCAGGGATCTGTGGACCTCAGGGGGTCCATAAGCTTGAATTGAAAATTCTAAAATAAATATTATTCTTATGGGATGTGTTGGTGCAATTGTGATATATTTATTAAATAATACACAGTATAGTGTGGTCTTAGTAAGGGGTCCCTGGTTTTCACCTGACTAGCAAAGGGGTCTGCAGAACAGAAAAGTTTAAGAACCCCAGCTATAAAGTGTAAAATGCTGTATCATTGTAGTGTTGATTTGCATTTTCCTAATAGCTAGTGATGTTTAAAACCTTTTCATTTGCTTTCTGGCCATTTGTATATACTCCGGAAAATGTCTATTCAAATATTTTGCCCATTTTTAAATTGTGTTGTTTGTCCCTTTATTATTTTTTATATATCATGTAAATCAAATCCTTATAAGACATGTGATTTCCAAATATTTTCTCCCATTGTCTAGGCTGCTTTTTTACCTTCTTTACAAAGTTACTGGAAGCACAGAAGTATTTAATTTTAAAGATGTCCCATTTTATCATTGTTTTTCTTTCAATGTGTATGCTTTGGGTAGAAAGTTTAAGAAGCTGCCTAAAACCATAAGCTCTTGTAGATGTTTCCTTACATTTTCTTCCGGGAGTGTTATGGTTTTAGCTTTTATATTTAGGTCTTTGATCTATTTTAAGTTAATCTTCATATATGGTGTAAGATAGGGGTCCTATTTCTTTTTTTGGACATCAGTATCCAGGTCTGCTGGTACCATTTGTTGAATAGCTTGTTCTGGTCCAGCTGGTTGGACTTCCAGCCTTGTAGAAAAAATTGTGAAGTGATACAAATTGTAAGGTAATCAAAATTTAATTGGAAAAAATCAATTGACCGTAGATGTGGTGATCTATTTCTGAACTCTCAATTTGATTCCATTTGTCAATATGTCTCTCTTTATGCCAGTGCCATGCTTTTTTCCCACTGTAACTTTGTAATATGTTTAAAGTCAATTAGTGTGATTCATCCAACTTCATTCTTCCTCTCAAGATGTTTCTGGCTATTTGTTGTTCCTTCCTCTTCCAGATAAATTTAACAATGTTGTATTCCATTTCTGAAAAAAAAGTTATGAGCCTGTATATATAACGTTGAAATTTTTTTTACCATCATTTTTGTTGGTAACAATGTTTCTATTGATTCAGATTATTTTTTTACCATTTTTTATTTGGTTCCTGAATACTTTGGGAAGACCAATTGTTTTTTTATAATTCCAAAATCATGAGCTACTCCAAGTTCATATCTAATATAGTATAAATTTTTAATGAGACTTTCCATTAGCTAAATGATTGTCTCTACTTAAATGTTTTAACTCAAATTGCTAGGTCATGATGAGGCCAGGAGCTTGTTGACTTTTGATTGCTTCTACTGTAGTGGTTACTTCATAGCCTGGTTTATATTATCTGTTTCTGTTTTAAGATGAGGCCCATCTACAAATAAACTCAAGTCCAGGTTAATCAAGGTGTTCTGTTTATTTGTTTGTTTATAATTCAGGACCTAGGGATGATAACTGAGAACCTCCCACTACTGAGGCACACCTGCTTCAGGCAAGGATTACAGAGTGCTGGGTTTAAAGTATTACAGTGGAGGATTTGGGTATATGAAGGAGAAATCAATTGTATTTCATAAAAGGTCAGTGGATAAGCTGACACATGCTGGGATTTTCTTAAGATTAGCTACTAACAAACACCGTGTAGCTCTACTAACCACAAAGAGTGCCCTTGGGTCAAATCAGCTGACACCTTCCCTAATTTGGCAACAGAACCTACTACTTTTAGCCAGCTGGGAGTTCTATAGTCACCACATCCTTTGTAGACTGGACTATGCTACAAGTCTCTGCAAACTTCCATTTATTCCCATGAGGACTCTTTTTTTTAAAATGAGGGCTCTTAAAGTTTGATTTTATTTTTCATAAACATACAATTCAAGTTTAATTGTAGTAGGGTATAAGCTTAAAGTTGAGGGTTGGTACAGTTTGTATTAATTCAATCTGAAGCTGTTTTAAATGCCTTGTTGGCAAGGTATTTGACACTGTGTTACATATTCAGTTTTAGTAGGGTTGTGAAATTGACACATGGAGCAAGGTTT
>PVKH010049221.1:0-10122 GCA_004027955.1 Chaetophractus vellerosus | reverse complement strand
TGAGGGATGAATCGGTGAGCCAGGACACTCTGTGGTGTGTATATGTGAATCCTGTCTTCTGGTGAGTCAAGCCGGGGGGGGGGGGGCTGTGGGCCCTGGGGGTGTGGGGAGGAATGGAGTGGATTGAATGGGTGGCATTTGCTGGCCCGTGGAAGTGATTTCCATTGCCTTGCAGTGGTGGACACAGAAAAGTGTGATAAAAGTGTACGAGCTAAAATGTGGACCTTGATGTGTACCAATGACAATGTTTGAGAACTATGTTTCACTATCTGTATGTCAGTAATGTTGGTGCTGCCATCCACTTACAAAAAGGTTTTGGTACGGGGGGGAATGGAGGAGGAGATTGAGTATATGAGATTGTCTTGTATTCTGTGTGTGACTCTGCTGTGACCTAAAACTTCTTTGAAAATTAAATGAAAAATGGTGGGATGCTTGACAGTGAGAAGAGGAAGGTGCCTCAAAACAGACTGGACCCCAGATACTGCACTGACAACGCAAATTGGAAAAAAATTTATATATATATATATATAATTTTTTTCACATTTTTTGAAAAACCCAATCCTTTAATAACATCTTATTTTCTTTTTTCTATTTTTTAAACTTTGAAATTATTTTTTATTTTTTAAGTTCTCATGTATTTTAACTCTTACTTTGAAATATCATTATTATTTTATTTTCCTATTCATTGCATTTTACTATTGTTATGCTTTCACCTATGAAGAGGCTATGGATCACAGAAGGGTCACAACAGGGACGGGAGAGGATCATTGGTGGGGGGTGTCAGGGTTGGGGGTGAATGGGAGGAAATCCACCTGAATATTCATAAAAGACATGCATAATTGTTCAAATGCTAACGGGGCATGGTCACAGGTTGAAGAATTACTCAATAAATGGGAGAAGACTGTTTTCCCATCTTGGAGAGCTCTGCCATATTTTCCAGGAGTGTAGCAACATCCCCTCACGTGCAGGGGTAGTGTTTGACAAAGGAGGATGATCCATTGATGGGCCCTTGTTATTGATGACTAGCCTTATGAGTCTTTGCTCTTGAAAATGAAACAGCCTAGTGTTATGGGGTGCCTCAGAGTTGCCTCTGGAGAACCTCCTTGTTGCTCAAATGTGGCCTCTCTCTAAGCCAAACTCAGCATATGACTGCATTACCTTCCTCCCAGTGTGGGACATGACTCCTGGGGATGAGCCTCCCTGGCAATGAGGGATTACTAGCAAAGGCCAACGGGCAGTACAACTGTAAAATTACTTCAATTAAAAGGGGGAAATGGTAAAGTCAAATGAGTTCATAGGGCTAAGAGTCTTCAAAGTGCATAGGGAGGTCAACACTTATGCAGATCCCAGTAGGACCTCCTAGGCTTCCAATATGGATATCACCCCAAGCAGAGGGCTTCCTAAGGGCTTTGGTGGTATCCAGGTCCTATATCACAGCAGATAGCCCCATAGTTTGGTGCCTTACCAGTGGGCCCTAATTTGGAAATCTTGCTCTTGAAAGTGATAGAGTCTCACCGAAATATGTCTCCACTGCACTTGGTCCATCTGTCTCTTCTATTCAATTCTATATATGATGCCAGAGTTTTAGGTGTACTTCCAGAGACTGGAGAGTACAGACTCTCCATGTGCCAACTGGGTCCAGAGGCTCTGTGAACATGCAACTCCTACTCTACAATGCAATGAACTCACCCAGGACACCTAGAGGGGAGATGATGATGGATGGCGGCTATCCTGGGGAGTGGAGAGAGCTTGCAGCTCCAGGCAGGATAATCTCTTCCTGCCTGGAGGAAGAAATGAAATGAAATTTAATTAAATGATGTCCCCTCCACCACCATCACTTTGTGGTGGAGGGGACATCACCATTCTAGACTCCTCGGTATGGGGGAAAGAGCTATGGACTAGAGTGGACTTGTTGGTGTCCTGTTCTGGACTTGTGATTCATGAATGGAAGAAAGTACAAAATTATTTGGATCCAGGGGCCACTGGATACTTTGGGGACAGGGAGAGGAAGGGCAGTTGTAATATGGGGGCTTTTTTGGGACCTAGGAATTGTCCTGGGTGATGTTGCAATGGACGATATAGGCGATTTTATATCATCATGTATCATGCAGAACTGTGTGGGAGAGAGGTTGGTCTACAGTCTGAACTGTGGTCCTTGCTTGGTGGCATAGCCCCAAAATGTGTATATCTATTACAGGTGTTGTGCCACACTGATGAAGGATGTATATGTGGGAGGTTGTGGGAGGTGTGGGAGGTGGGGCATATGGGTACTCCTAAAATCTCTGTGTAACATTTATGTAATTGATGTTTCATTAAAAATTTTTTATTAAAAATTGAGTGGAAGGCTAGGTTATATTTATTGTAATAAATTATAAGAAATAGAATGTATAGCAACAAATGTTTATAAATGTAAACAATAACTATAATATAACAGAAATTAATTATGGCCCAGCTAGATAGCTCAGTGGATAAAGAGCTCGCCGGTGTACCACATGGGAGGCCCCGGGTTCGGTTCCCGGGGACCTCTCAGAGCGGGCAGATGGCCTTGAGAAAGGCAAGCCACCGTGGGCGGGGCAGAGCCACCGTGGGCAAGGCAAAAAGCCACCACGGGCAGGGCGGAGCCCCCACGGGCATGGCAAAGTCACCCGTGAAAAGCGGAGCTGCCGCCTGCGAACTGCGGAAGCCGAGCAGCCCGCAAAAACATGGAGGACTGCTGCCCGCAAAACATGGAGCGGAGCCACCCGTGGGAATGGAATGGAGCCAGCCTTGAACGGAACGAGCCACCGCCGTGGAGGGCCGACTCGGTGCGTCGCCGCGGGGACGGGGGGAGACAAGAAGCAGACATAGAAAAACACAGAAGAATGGACACACAGCAAGAGCAAGCAGAAAGGGGGGGGATATGTAATAAATAATAAATAAATCTTTAAAAAAAATTAATTATAACATAATTCTAATTTTTTATTACTGTTCTAACTATTGGATAAAATAATCTCTAAGAATGAAATAAATTATTGGTTTAGTTATTTAATTTCCATTTAGGCCATTATTCTTACTGGATAATCAAATTCTTATTATAGGATTCTTCACATTTTATTGGAATAAGTTACTGCAGATAATAGTATGCTAACTCACAATTTTATCAGGAAGAAAAATCTTTTCCCACAGTAGTCATGTTAAATCATAATTGATCCAGATGGATTATTTTAATTAATGAATATGCATAAGAAAGGGTTACAGAAAATGAAGTATCCAAAAATACATCTCTTCTCCAGTCCTCCCCAATTAAAAGGAAATCTTTATTTTGCATGAAGAAACTTACAGAATACTGATCACAGGAACAATTTGCTAGATGCACTGAGAAATTATTGTTCATATATTATACTGTTATGTACATTTGTCTGGTCTACTCCAGCTCTGTTTTTGTTACTGTTTGCATGGAATAGCTTTTTCCAAACTTTCCTTTTTTACCTAGTTGTTTCCTTATGTGTGAAGTGAGTGTCTTGTGGACACCATATAGATGGCTCATATTTTTTATCCATTCTATCAGTCTATGTCTTTTGATTGGGGAGTTCAATCCATTACATTCACTGTTATTACTGCAATGTCATTACTTCATCCATTTAGTCCTTTGGGTCTCTGTTGTCATACCATTCTATTGTGTTCATTCTTATCCTTCAGTTTACCCTTCCTAATAATCTTCATTTTTAAACTCTTCTCCAAATTTCTCACCCTTGTTTTTCCTTTCAGGCTGCAGAATCCTCTTTAGTATCTATTCTAAATCTGGTCTTTTGATAACATATTCAATCAATTTTAGTTTGTCCGTGAAGACTTTGAACTCACTCTCATTTTTGAAGGACAGCTTTGCTGGACACAGAATTCTTGGCTGGTAGTTTTTCTCTTTCAGTACCTTAAATACACCATACCGCTTTCTTCTCTCCTCCATGGTTTCTGATGAGAGGTCTTTACTTAAACCTATCAAGTTTCCCTTGTATGTGATGCTTTGCTTATCTCTTGCTGCTTTCAGAATCCTCTCTTTATCTCTGATATTTGTCATTATGAATGGTAGTTGTCTCAGGGTAGGTCAATTCAGAGTTATTGTTTGTGGTGCCTCATCCTTCTTTGATATTGATATTTATGTCCTTCATAATGGTTGAAAAGTTCTCAGTCATTATTTCTTCAAATATTCCTCTGCCCCCTTTCCATTCTTTTCTTCTGGGACATGAAATAATGTAAATGTTTGTGTGCTTCACATTATCATTCATTTTCCTGTCACTCAGTTCAATTTTTTCCCATTCTCTTCTCTTTCTGTTCTTCTGTCTTTTCCAGTTCAGACGTTGTACCTTTGATGTAACTAATTCTTTCTTCAAGCAATTCAAATCTGCTCCTATGTGCCTCTAATGCATTTTTAATCTCACCCACTGTGTCTTTCATTCCCATAAGGTCTGTTACTTTTCTTTGCAGGCTTCCAAATTATTCTTTATGCACTCCCAGTGTCTTCTTAATATCCTTTATTTCTTTAGTCCTATTTTCTATAAATTATTTGAAGTCATTTAGGAGATTTGGGTGATTGTTGCTAATTAATTGTCTTAAATCCTGTATCTCTTCAGGATACTTGGTTTGTTCTTTTGGCTGGGCCATCTCTTCATCTTTTCTAGTATAACTTGTAATTTTTTGCTGATGTCTAGGCATCTGAGTATGTTAGTGAATTTACTCTGATGACTAATTTCTCTCTCTTGCCTATAGCTTTTTTTCACAACTTTTCTTTGATATTTATTTCAACTTATTCTCATTCTTTAAAACTGCAAGCTTAAGTTTTCAAAATTGGGCCAGGGACTCACTAGTGGGGCACAGATTTTTTTCCAGGACTTGTATACAGAAAGCATAACAGTTTTTGTCCTTGCAATTTTAAGACTGGCCAGCAGATAACACTAGTTAATGCACCTTTCTGTAGTGGTGTTTCTGTCTCTGCTCTCCTGTGTTCCTGTGTTGAATCTCCAGAGTGGAGATTTAAAGTGGACTCTGGTAGTGGAAGTCACTGAAGGAAAGCATCCTGATTTCCCCTCCCTTTTCCCTGGAAACAGCAGACAGGAAGGGAGATGTCTGTTCCCCTCTCAGTTGGCTGCAGTGAACCAGATGTTTAACCTCAGCTTAAAATCTTGGGGATGGGGAAGGGGAGGCCTTCTCAGCTGCCATGGGGGCTTGGTAATTCATGTTTGCCATTTCAGCTTCTTCCTCTCTCTGTCCCTCACCTTCCTGTGAGTTATGTAGCACTGTCCTTGTCTGTTGACCCTCAAAGCAGATCCCTCAGACAGATTTAGCTTCTTTTTCCATTGTTTTTCTGAGAGTATTCAGCTCTGTCTGTTACTCCATCACCATCTTCCCACAATATTTTATGTTACTTTAAATTTTTCATTCTCAAATGCTGGCTAACATCTGAGTCACCCAGAGTGCTTGATAAGCAAAGATAGCTAGAAGTACATAACATTCCTTATTAAGTATGTTCCAAGTTACAATTTGAGAATTAACATTTCCTACCACTTCCCAGGTTATGCTGACACTGCTGATCCAGATAGCATACTTGAGAACCTCTGCCTTAAGTAACTTAGTTGGAGGGAAATTTTGACTCTATTCTGAGCTGTGTTTCACTGCTTTGATTTACCTAAAACCTAATCAATTCCAAATTTTGAGTGGTTAGTTTTGCCTTTGTTTATTGTTTGTTTGTTTTTAAATTTTTCTCCAGTCCTGGCCTGTTCCATGACCTTGGATAACCATTAGCAATGAGCAATGTATTGAAAGTTTCTTTATATGGATAGTCAGATGCAGCAAGGATGGATGAGACCAGAGATGTGTGAAATAGAAGTTTATTAGTATTTAACATATCCTAGAACAGAGAGGGTAGTGCCCCTCACTGGGTCACATGGAGAAACACATCAGGAGCATAGGCTCAATGAAGGAGGTGGGGAACAAGTGGGGCACAGTGGACCTGGAGACTGAGCCTTTATACTCTTATAGGGGTGAGGCTATAGTAGTTGATCAAGCAAAAGCGAGAATTTAGGACTGTGTATTTAAAATGAGGGAATAACTGTTTAACTTGTATAAGCAAGTATCAGGGACCTAATAATAGGGTCTAAAATGCTAAGGTACCATATCATGAAAATGCAAAGCCTCTGATGCAATTAACAATCTCAGAAAGGCTGAGTCATTATGTCCCTATATTATTTTATTTCACTTCAGTATCATATCCCTGTCTGTAAAATAAGCATAATAAATTTCCTAACATGGAATTATTAAAAAGATTAAATGAAATACATGCAAGGCACCTGGAATATTAAAATCATCATTATAATCATTTCAACTAAAAACAATGTCTCTAAAGCAATGCTTATATTGATTCTGTCCTAAATGTTATTTCTTTATTTTTTTTAAGATTTATTTATTTTATTACATATCTCCCCTACCCCCTGCTGTGGCGACGCGCCAAGACTGCTCACTGCGCAGGCGCGGCTTTCCCCGCTTGTGGGCAGCTTCTGCTTCCATTCACGGCCGGCTCTCAGTTCGCGGGTGGCTGGCTGCACTCCATTTGCGGCAACCTGCCCTGCCCGTGGCGGCTTTTTGCCCTGTCCATGGCAGCTTTTTGCCCTGCCCACAGCAGCTCTGGCCCACCCATGGTGGCTTGCCATTCTCAAGGCGGTCTGCCTGCTAGGAGAAGTCCCCGGGAACTGAACCTGGGGCCTCCCATGTGGTATGCCGGCACCCTATCCACTGGGATATCCAGCTGGCCCCTAAATGTTATTAAAAATTACCTCAAACAGAAATTAAGGTAAAGTGAAGGTGAAAAGTCTTTTCACTGTCAGACTGGAACATCATTTACTGCACCTGCTTAAAAATTATTTAATTCTCTTTAAGAATGTACATGTGTTATGCTTGCCATTTACTAATGATTTGGGCCCAGAATCTGTGAAATTATATATTAACATGTATGTCCATTTGTGTCCTCTTAAGATGCAAATAACTTCTGTCCAGTATAGAAATAAGACAACCAACCAGTTTTGATTCTAACTGAAAAGAAAAACAACAGCCAATGTAAAAATTTAAAAAAAAACTTATCTCAGTGTGACTATCCTACTATTAAAAACCCTGTTTCTTAACTCAAATTTACTTTGACACAGTTGTAACATCCTGTTGTTTCATTCATTGACTCATTGAATGAATTATTATCAGATGTTCAGTCTATATATTTGCATGAGAGTTGTGTATTTAACTTTTGGAAAGTTATTCTTTTGCAGAAGATTAATCAGATCATGTTATCAAGTAAGCTCAGATTTACCTGATCTGATAACATCAAATCTGATAAATTCAATCTGCTAATAGAGTAATAAATAGTGCAAATTCACAGGCCTCAGCAGCCAATAACTCCCATTCTTAAATTCCTTATGCAGAATAATGGTACCATGTGACCCCCTTTTCACCTGAGAATCCAGATAGAATATTCAGATTATGAGATACCATAGCCTAGAAGAAAGCCATAATCTGAGAAATACAGGGAATGGTGTCAGATGGGTCATAGAAGGTGGTTTCATGAACAGGGTCATTACAGTCAGAAAAGAGGAAGAAGTTAAGATAACTATGGCTTCATATGGACCTGAACTTATCTGGAAGATCAAGGTGAGGACTTGGTCTTGTAAGGTGAGTAGTATTCTGAAAGTCAAGAAAGGATTGGTAAACTATAGTCCATGGTTAGTAGTAATGCTTCAATATGGGTTCTTCAATTGTAACGAATGTACCACACTAATGAAGGATGTTGTTAATGTGGGAGAATGTGGGAGGGGCAGGGAAGGGGGCATATAGGAATCCCTTATTTTTTTGATGTAACATTTATGTAATCTAAACCTTCTTTTTAAAAATATATTACACAAAAGGATATTGTTCAAAAATCTCTATGCAGAGTAAGGGAAACTACATGAGTTCTCCAAAATAAGAAGGTCTGGGACACAACAAGTAAGATCAAAGTACAGAAAGAATTAAAGTTAAGTATTTACATAAGGACCACTTGTAAGAAGTACCCCCACCCAACTTCTGATTTCTCTGTTAGGATCTATTAAGCTAATCTTAGCCTTGTAGCCATAGACAAACCAAAACACAGTAGCTGTGGTAAGATGCTAACCACAAAATCTACATACCCACAAACTAGGACTTGCCAGTCTTTAGCAGGCTCAGTAGTGTAGAATGAACTTAGCAGAACTTTAGCTCTTTATACTGGTAAATCTCTCTACCTCTGGGTTGGATTTAGATTCCACTTTCTGTACATGCAATGTATGACCAAGTATGTTAAAGCATGTAGTGCTTCAGAGCATGCACAAGATGCAACTACCCCTGTCTATCTTGAACTCCCCCACTACACAAGACAATATAATGTTACTACTTTTGCTGCTCAAGGACACTGATTTGAGACTTTGTCTCTAGACCACTGCTGGCTTAATAAACTCTTTTGCTTGCATTACTAATTCTCTGCACTGAGCAAAAAGAACCCAGGGAACTTGTGAGGGTCCCTTCAAATAATTAGCCACTGATCCATGAAATCATCTTTATCTAGGTGTGTATATACCCTCTTTAGCATCCAGGGAAATGTGTGTGTTAAATAAAAAATTGACTTTAACTAAGGAGAGGTCTTGCCTTTACCATTGGCTAATAGGAGGTGAAATTTACTCTCATGGGTTGTGCTGCCTGATAAAAAAGTCTTTGATTGCCTGAGGGATTTGGCCACTAGGAGACACCAGAGAGTCTAACAATGAGGTTTATGATGGGGGCTTAAGATGAAGTCTTATTTTACCTCTGAGAGGGGCTGATGACTAAAGATCAGCTACAAAGGCAGTATGTTATAAAGCTTCAATAAAAACACTGGACACCACAGGCTTGGGTGAGCTGTCCTGGTTGGCAATATGCTGTGCATATTATTGTCACACACTTGATTGGGAATAATTAACACAATCCATGACTCTATGGAGAGTGAAGAACCAGAAAATTTACACATGGACCCCCCCAAGATTATACCCACCGCAGTTGGTGTCAGAAAAAGTAAGATTCACTGAACAACCCTGACTTATTGAAATATGTGGTTTGAAAAAAGAAAGGAAGAAAGGACAAGGGATGAGAAATATTTTATTCCTGGGAGCCCTGGGAACATGGTTGGTATGAAACAGCAGTTGTGCTTGGATCAGTTAGTGGAGATAAGTGTTACCAATGGAATTCAGAGATTATGGAAACAACTATTGGTGAGTTGGCTCATTGGATGTATAAGGAAATAGAAACTAACAAGGTAAAAGGAAATCATACAACATTTTGGCTATTATTATCTGTAATAAATAAAATCAAGTAAGAGATAGATCAAGCTTGAATTCTTGCCAGTAAAAAGCAGAGCCTCTAGCCTTAGGACCCCAGCTAAAAGAACTAGTTGATGCAGATTCTGCTTCTATAGTATTCTTAGCTTCCAGGTTGCATGAGGTAGAGTCAACAGCTCCAGAGCCATTTCTAAAGAGAAAATTAATGCTTAAACAACTGACAGCAAAGAAAGCTACTCTGATTCACAAAAGAATGATGAAAATAAGGCTTAGAGTAAAGGGTCTCATTCTAGAAGGGTGAACATCTTTAAAAGCCTATTAAGAAATGTGATGAGTAAAGTCAAAGTTGATGAGCTCACAACAAATGTCTTAATGCAGCATTCTTGGGGATAGGATGGACTTAAACCTGTTGAGACCCAACATTGAACCACCTTAAAAATATCTTTATTCTCCTAATTTGGAGGAATTCATGAAACCTGACCTTGAATCATCAAGGGTGATTTTCTGTAACCTAATCAATAAAAGGACTGACAAAAAGACTTGGAGTCCTTATCTAGACAAATCCCTCCTGTATTAGTCAGCCACAGGGGTGCTGTGATGGCTAGGCTAATGTGTCAACTCGGCCAGGTAATTGTGCCCAGCTGTTGGGTCCAGCAAGCCTGGGGCTAATTGCATCTGCATCAATCAGCAAGATTGGATGAAGAATGGATGACGCTGTTATCCATTCAGTTGACTGCTTATAAAAGGGAACTGATTTCAACATTCGGAGAGAATTTCCCAGCTC